>MU698160.1:9978-26299 GCA_026770625.1 Nicotiana glauca
ACCCTAGTGTCTTCTCCTTATTGCATACACCTTAGAATTATAATTTAGCATAATCTAGTTCAAAATTGTAGTTAATATATTTAGTTGATAAACAAAGAAAATCAAAAATGTTAGAAGTCAAATTAGAAGCTAAAACACTTTCTTGGTCTTCACAAATACTTGACTCCCATAACTAGCTCCCTGAGGAAATTGACCCCGAAAACCACTATCGGGTAAAAGTTGTTGGCGCCCACTCGTCCTAAGGGTTGAGTCCGCGATGTTCAGTAGCCAGCTATAATAGAAGCCACTAACATTGTTCTTTCCAACGATAAATTGTTCTCATTCAGTCATGGGTCAAGTCTGCTGCATACAAAGGACTACCGCCCTTTTTCGTCGAACCTCAGAGTGTTCCAGAGTATTGGGACCTCAGCACCTATCCAAGGTGGAGTAGGTCTAGGTTAAAGAGTATCCACAAGCCACGACCTAGCCTCTTCTTGCGAGTCGAGGTCGAATTCTACAAGAAGTTTACATCGGTGCTAAATTAAATACTTAATAAGAGAACGTACAATAGCTAAATTAGACTTTCAAACACATTGGGTATTTGTTCTCTAAGTTGACATCTAAGAATTAAACTAAATATTAGCAACTAGAGAATGAAATGTTTTTGGTGTTTTAACCAATTAAAGGAAAAAGCCTAGGGATGTAACTTTCACGTAGGTGTAAACCTAATGAGTGTAGTAAATTAATGCTTGCTTGGTGGATAAGGGTGTGTTATGACTCTCAATTCTCAAGTACCCACTCAATACCTCTCAGTCATAGAGTGGCTATGCCCAAATTAGATTTCTCAAGACAAAATGGGTAGCAATCTAAGCAATTGATATGAGTCCAAGTGGGATTATCCCTATCTCTAGTTCAAATCCTTTAATCAAACTAGTCAAAATCTTAACTAGCTCATTTCTTGTTAGCCAAGTTTTTCTAGACTAGGTTCCTCTTTCTCAAGTAAGAACTAAGTCAAATGGGCATGAACCAATATTTGCAACCATAAATTCTACATATAAAGTATAAACAAGGCTAAATAAAAAATACTCAATCACAAACAAGCATTAATATTAACAACCCATAAGTTTTACACACTAGGGTTCGGTCACGACCCTAGATAAAATCTAGCTACTCATATGTGAAGACATAAAAAATAAAGTAGAAGAAGTAATTGAAGACATAAAACTACGATTAAAAGATTAAAGTAGTGGATCTTCTCTAATTTTGACCACAACTTTCTCAAACTAGTAAACTCTAACCGCTACAACTGCTCAAAATATAAAAGTTGCCCAAAAAAAGTGTTTCTCAGATATTTATAGTGTCCATAAATTTGCTAAGAAAAATGCCATTTGAGAGGTTCTGTGGTCGCACAATTTGGTGTGCGCACCGCACTTTCTTCTTTTTCTCTTGTAGTGGGAGAGATTCTGTGGCCGCATAATGATCTCTGCGGCCGCATTTCAGCTTCTGCAGCCGCACATTTTAGATGCGGACCGCATTCTAAAGAGGCTCATACTTGGTTTTCTGCAGCTTATCTAAACTTTTCAAGCTTTGTAAGTACGATCACCTTTTGCGGCCGCACAATCTGGTGTGCGGACCGCGCTCCTACTGAACTCCCCTGAGGCTTTAAGGGTATATTTGTGGCCATACAAACAACATTTTTGCGGGCCGCATCTCCATCTATGGCCGCATAATAAGTTCTGCGGACCACACATTCCTTTGCATTACTCCTCTTTGCCTTGTTGAGGTCGAACACCCCTTTTTGAGTTAGATTTCTCCATTAAGCTCGAATCCTCCAACATTTCTCTATTTCAAACAACTTCATTAGATTTAGGAACAAACATCACTACTGTTGGACTAAAAACTAAAGCAAGAAGGTATTAATAAGTGATTAAAATCCTCACTTATCGGTAAACTAACCTCATACGAGAGGGTCAGTTTAGTAATCCACGGCCCCTCCAAACCACACTTCTCGCTAATCACCTATTCAATATAACTATCTCCACAACCATTTTGATTGAAAGTAGGAATCCACCAAATATATAGAGAACTAGGTTCTCTATTTGTTTCCACGATATATAGACAGAAATGAAGGAACACACAATATTTACGTGAAAACTCCCTACTCACGAGATTAAAAACCACGACCTACCCTAGTAGGATTTCAACTCCACTAACTAAGCAAAATTTAGATTTGCAATCTAGGAATTAAACTCTTAATCACTCACTTCTTAAAATAACTCTATTGTAAGCTCTTTGTAATAATCTATTACAAAGCCACACTCTTGACCAACTATAGTAAAAAAATCAAGGCAATAATGGTCAAATGATAGATTAGGGAGCAAGAGACTTGATGGGATGATCCACTCTTTCATTAGCAGCCCTTTGATCATTGACCAGCTGCTCTTTCTGGTTCTTAACTTCTTTCGTCAACTCAGCATTCTCAGCCTGCAAATGGAAAATCTCTTCTCCCCGAGAGTTGTTGGCCTAAGTAATCTTGGAATCTATAATGGAATTTTGAGCTTTAAGACACTTGATCTCTTCATTGGCTGCCTCCTAAGCATCAATTCATTGAGAGATAGTTGAGTTGCTTTCTTCACCGCCCTTCTTTACTACATACTCTTTTAATTTCTCGAGTATTCATTATGAACATCTACTTTATAGTCCCTATAGATGCTTTTCCCAATGTAACATCAAAATGTTCATGGACTATAGTAAGGAGGAACCCATAGGGAACACTATGATTACCATCCTTGAAGTCTGCCACCTTTAGCATGTGTTCAATCATAATGCCAAGAAGACTAATAGATGAGAAGGATGCTAGTGCTTCTAGGAGAATCAAGTCCGGAATGGAGGTGATGGATCTTCTCTCAGCCCTAGACAGTAGTACCTTGTTTACCAGCTCAAACAACAGCTGGTATTCTAGCTAAAGAGATCTCTTGAATACTCTTTCTCCCGACAGAACTGCTTGCTTCTTGATGATCAACTTCTTAATATCAGGGGAACCTGTTCCCTCCACTATTTTCAGTCTAGTTGTTTGTACATTAAGGATATCTCCCAGTATTTCCTCATCCAGAACAAAATCTTTTCCATTAACTTTCAAGCAAATTGTATCCCCATCCACCAAAAACAGTCTAACATAGAAACTTCTCACCTATTCTTCAGAGGCCTTAGGACTTTTCATTTTAAAGAGGTGGGTCCACTTTTGGAATTCAATAATTTCCACAAGCTGGCACATTCCTGGTTGTTCAGTGATCTCAGGCTCAAATAATCAACACCACGGAACCTCTTGTTTCTTGAGATTTGCCCGTCTTTCCAACTCAGATAATTCTACCCTTGGACTTTTACAGTAACCAGGTTCCTCGCTAGTGCTCTACCTCTTCCTCATATGCTTCTTCTTCTCCACTGCTTCTTCCTTCTCTACTTCATCATCCTTGTCACTCACAAGTTCTTTTTCAGAAACTGGCTTCTGTCGTTTAGCAGCAATGGTTTTCTTTGAGTTTTTCCTAACATGGGTAGCTATTTTTGCAGCAGTCTCCTCATCATCTACCTCAACGACCTTCGCATGAGGTACATCCTCCTCGTTAATCAAACTGCTCTTCACTAGTTTTCTTTTCTTCTATTTTTCCTTACTCACTTTTAGAGCATTATCAAGCTCAGCCTTGCGCTGCAGTGTAGTTGTAAGGCATTTGAGAACAATACTTTGGCTTTTCCCTTACCCCTAGCATCCAAATAACTTAACACAGCTTGATTATTAGAGTTAGTCTCCTCACTACCAATAGAATTTTTCACAGATACAAGTCTCATTTTAGGATATTTAATTTGCAAAGGAACAATAATATAGAAATCAAAAAGGGGGTGAGTCAGCACTATCCAGGGGATGTCTTGTGAAACCTTGTGTTTCATCTCAAGTAGGAGCAGAAAACTCCCCTTGGGCAGAGGGACGAGATCCCTCTCTCGGATCCCCTATAGTGCTGACAGGCACCTGTTCATCTTCACTCATCAGATCCCCCTCACCTTGTATTTCACTTGACTTAATAGTTCCCCTAGAGTCTCTTTACTAATACTACCAGTCATGAATCCCCCAACCACATTCTCCATAACAAATATGCTCCTTTTCAAGAGGAATAAAGCCCTCTTTATCTATATCACTCACATTTTTCTCAACATTTGCACCCAAAACCTCTGTAACAGTAGAAGGGGATGGAAGATTACCTGACACATATGGGATAATCAGAACAATCCCTTCAACACCTTGAGCCTCATAAATTTTAGATACATGTGAGCCCTAAGCAATACGTGAACCCGACTCTTTGTTCAAGCTAACTTCCTCTGTCATAACATGCTGACTAGAGACCTCAAAATCTTCATTGCCTTTTATAATTTCTTCTTGTGGTTTGAAGAAATTGAGAAGTGAATATTGTTTATTCGGAATCCACTCTTTCAATAGGAGTAGATGGAGATGAAGAATAAATAAACTTTCTGGGAACTCAATTTGTATGGTTGTGTTGGGGACCAGAACCAGATGGTTTGAGAGAAGTGACTGTGGTTTTGGTTCATTGGAAATTGGGGATTTTGTGGGTGAAGATTCTGGCTCAGATCCAGATGGAGGTGCCACTTTAGATGGAGATGACGCAGGGTTGGCTTCAGTCATTTTAAGAGATGGAGTATCTTGTTGAGACATGGTCTCTTTTAGAAGCAAGAAGTCAAGAAGAAGAGGTATAGAGAAGAGAAGTTATGTTCGATGTTTGAAGTGAGGAAAGAGACTGACTTTTAGTTATATATACAGTAAAGGGGGTACCAGTTACAAATAGGTATAAGAGGGGAGATGGGTCGTCGGGTCGATTTCGAAGGGTTGTAATGTTTGGGCTTAAAGGGCATCAGAAGAGGCAGGAACAAAATAATGATATGGCACCCTAGCAGTTTAAAATGCAAATGTGTAAAAGGAACTACTAACCTGAGTCATAGGAATAAGGTTCCTTGACATTATTAAAAATGTGAGTAACAACTTCTAGATATGTGCAATGTCATTTGTCACTTGGTTGTCCTGAATTTGCCATGTGTCTCTACCTGTAACAGTATAGGGCTGAGTTAGATGTCACCAGAAAATGCTTTTTAGCACTGTACCTTTCTATCCTTTTATAGCCAATCATCGAGGGACCGGGTTCTTAGTTGAGCTTGATCAACCCCAACTCCAGACAATTTCTTCCAAAGTGTTCTCTGCTCAGTGCTTTGAGGAATATATCTAGTACCTGGTCCTCCTTCTTACAAAACTTCATACAAATAAGCCCCTTATCAACATTGTCCCTCAAGAAGTGATGTCGCACATCAGTGTGATTTTTCATCTTATGCTGCATCGTGTTCTTTGCCATGTTGAGAGAATTTGTATTATCACACAACAATGGCACACAATCTGTAAACACACCAAAATCTTCTAGTTGTTGCTTGATCCATAGCAGTTGATCACAACAAGAGGCAGCAACCACATTCTCAGCTTTAGCAGTAGTAAGAGCCACAAAGTTTTGTTTCTTTGTGCCCCATGAGATCAAGCATGACCCCATAAAATGTGTCATTCCAGATGTACTCTTTCTATCCACCAGATATCCAGCATAATCAGCATCAACATCTCCAACTAGGTCAAAATTATCTCCTAAAGGGATAGAAGAGGGCCAGGTCATGTGTTCCCTTGAGATACCTCAGTATTCTCTTGGTAGCCTTCGAATAAGATTCTCTTAGGCTTTATTGAAATCTAGCACTCAACTGAACAGTAAAAATAATGTCAGATCATCTAGCCATCAGATACAAAAGAGATCCAATAATACCCCTATACATAGTTTTTTTGATAGAAGAACCAGGTTCGTCCATGTCCAGGTGAGTAGCAGTAGCAATGGGAGTATCAATGGTCTTGGAATTTTTTATATCAAATATTTTTAGCATCTCCTTGATGTACTTATGTTGACTTATCATGGTCCCTTTTGAGGTTTGCTTTACTTCCAACCTAAGAAAGAATTTTAACTCCCCATCATGCTCATCTCAAATTTACTTCCCATGAGTTTTTCAAACCCCTCACAAAAAGAATATATCATTTGTTGCACCATAATCATCAACGTAGACTTGTACAATCAAAAAATTTATCCCTATTTTCTTTAGAAACAAAATATTGTCAATTTTCCCTCTACTGAACCTATTCTCAAGAAGAAACTTGGACAATCTTTCATACCATGCACGAGGGGCATGCTTCAAACCATATAAAGACTTTTCTAGCTTGAATACATGTTTAGGATATTCATGACATTCAAACCCATGTGGTTGCTTGAAAAATATTCCCTCCTTCAAATATTCATTCAGAAATGCACTTTTAATATATATTTGGAACAATTTGAATTCCATATGAGATGCAAACCTATGAGAATTATGATGGATTTTATTCGAGCAACAAGAGCAAATGTCTCATCATAGTCAGTCCCTTCTTCTTGATTGTAAACTTGGACCACCAACCTAGCTTTATTTCCTATAATATTTTCAAACTCATCAAGCTTATTTCTGAACACCCACCCGGTTCCAATAACTATTCTGTTTGAGGGCCGGGGAACCAGGTGTCACATTTTGTTTCTCTCGAACTGATAAAGATCTTCTTGTATAGGTGCAATCTAGTCAGCATCTTTCAATACTTCCTTGATGTTTTAGGCTCAATTTGAGACAAAAAGGCTGAGAAGCAAACATATTTCTTGCCTTAGATCTAGTTTGGATACCAGAGTCCAAGGGTGTGATCACATTTTGAAGAGGATGTGCACTCATGTGCTTCCAGTTAGATACTTGAACTTCAGAATGCGAGGGACCAAGTTCCTCCGTACTTGGCGCGTAATTGGAATTGATAAAAGTATGAATTCCACTTCTTTGTCCTATATCAGGTGTACTTGATACATCATCAGCAACCCTATGCTCAACTTCAATCGCGATGATAGACGGACCGGGTTCGTCTGTTTAGGTTGGAAATTCTGTTGCATCTTCATCACCACTCTCCTTGACTTGACTAATCAGATCAGTCTTTCCATTTTCCATATCTATGGCTTCTCCGGGAACATTTGAGAAATCTCCATCTTGATCATCCTTGTCATGTGACCTTTTCCCACTTGATTCATGAGCTTCATCGAAGATCACATACACATTTTTCTCTACACATTATGTCTTTTTATTGTACACTTGTGGCCCTTGATTTGAGAGGAGTAACCAAGAAAAATACCCTTATCACTTTTTACATAAAATTTTCCTAATGCTTCCTTACTGTTGTTAATAACAAAACATGTATATCCAAATGCCCTTAGGTAAGTCAGCTTTGATTTTCTCCCATTAAGTAGTTCATAGGGATTCTTATCGAGTAGGGACCTGATCATGCACTTGTTAATCAAATAACAGACAGTGTTTACTGTTTCAGCCCAAAAACTTTTTGACACACCACTGTCAGTCAACATTGTTCTGTCCGTATCCATAAGAGTCCTATTTTTCCTCTCCACAATACTATTTTGTCGAGGTGTTCCAGGAGTAGAAAAATTGTGACTTGTACCATTTTCAGCACAAAATTCATCAAACTTGGCATTGTGAAACCTAGTGCCATGATCAGATTTGATACAATATTATATCCCATCTTCACTTGAATCTGCTTCACAAATGCAACAAATATTAGAAAGGATGTATCCTTGGTCCTTGTAAATAATGTCCATGTAGATCTAGAATAGTCATCGACAATTATAAAGATGCACTTCTTTCCTACTCTACTAGGTATCCTCATAGGTCCACAAAGATCCATATGAAGAAGATCTAGTAGCCTTGAGGTAGTGACTTCCTTCTTTGGTTTTAGTGATGACCTGACCTGCTTCCATTTTACACACGCATGACACACTTTATGATCCTTGAACTTTGACTTGGGAAACCAACGAAACAGGTCCTTCTTGATCAGCTTGTTCAGCAAAGAAAAACTTGCATGCCTTAGTCATTTGTACCATAGCTTAGCATCATCATCAACAACACTGAGAGATGTAAGATCACCACCATTCAGAGAGTTGAAATCTACAACATAGATTTTCTTGAACCTTTTTGCGAGCAACACAACTTCACCAATTATAAGATTGGTGACAGTGCAGGATTTTGGCAAAAACTCCACTTTGTTCCCTTTGTCACAGATTTGGGACACACTCAATATGTTACATTTCAAGTCATTCACATAATACACATTTTCAATTGAGTGGGAGAGTGTTTTATCAATCTTTCCAATGCCAAGAATATAGCCCTTCTTAGCGTTTCCAAAGGATATATCCCACCTTGCAAGGCCTTGAGTCAGAGAAAACCATCCATCCTTCCAGTCATGTGTTTAGAGAATCCACTGTCCATGTACCATTTTTGATTGCTTTCTTTCACTCCAGCCTGTATATAAAATCACTGATTAGACTTAGGGACCCAAAACCCAAACTAGTTTTGGTCCTTTGTAATGATAGAACGAGTGATTCAAACTTATTTTTGTCCATGCAAGCATCCCATATTTCCTTTTCAAAGAACCGGGAGCCTTAGTAATAGGTTTCTTTTCAACAAAAATTTTATTTTTCTACTGAGATTGAATTTTAGCTTTACAATCCTTGTATTGGCCAGTTAGACCACAATAAGTGTAAAGCCAATTCTCAGTCATAGTAACATGCTTTCTATGGGGATTATAGGGAGCTTTAGCCCTATGGAACCTGATTCCTTTCTTGTTTTCACCAGTACTCTTATACATAGATGTGATTGTATCAGAGGACCAGGTCCATTTAAGAGACTTATCTAGATCATTTTTAACCCCTCTAAAGTTCTCCTAAATTTTTCTATTCTTTCAAGATCATCAGCAAGGCTTATCTTGACCTTTTTGAGCTCACTTTCAACCTTAAGTTGAGCTTCACTAACCATTTCTTTTCCCTTAGGGGTGTTCATCCATTTTTCCATTTAATTTTTTATCAAGGTATTTTCTCTTGTTATTTCTTCAACTTGTTCCTTCATATCCACGGTTACAACAACCAAATCATCTCTCTATTGTTTACCTCTCCAACTTCCATAGTTAGAATATTTTTCTTATTGATAAGGTTGTGACAAGAATCAATCAAAACATTTGCTAAAGACACAAGTTTCTTTTGAGAGTAAGTTTTCAAGTTTCTTTGGACATCAATAAAATTTAGCTCATCTTCCTCGTTGTCCTCATCATCATTAGATTTGGTTGTGAGTGCAAATATAGAATCATACTCTGTAGATCCCATTTCAATATCCATCATGGATGTGTTTGCTGGGTCATCCTCACCTTCAGAATTACTGGAGCAATCTCCCCATACATCCAGAGCTTGCTTCATAATATTGTCTGTGACATCTCTTCTCTTGAACCTCCTATCAGGGATCGGGTTTCACTTGTCAGTGTTGTGTTTGTAGCGGTGTTGCTGATGAAGAAGGTAGTTTTTGATGAAGTGTCATGGCTTTCTACACTTATGACAACAATAATTTCCTTTGGATTTTCTGCT
Source organism: Nicotiana glauca (assembly GCA_026770625.1). Lineage (NCBI taxonomy): Eukaryota > Viridiplantae > Streptophyta > Magnoliopsida > Solanales > Solanaceae > Nicotiana > Nicotiana glauca. The sequence continues at coordinate 19,527 of MU698160.1, forward strand.
AGAACTTCATCTCTTGGGAATTCGTCCATTTTTTCTAACCATCTTTTGGAATCTTCGAGTAAGGTAGGACATGTCTGGCTCATTGCCACTTGAGTCACTGTGGTCAGTCTTGAGAACCAGGCTCTTCTCCTTCTTGGTCTCTCTTCTTTCATGATCTTTCTTCCTCTTCATCTCATCGGTTTTGAGATTTCCAATGAGTTCATCAATGGTCAGCTTCTGCAGATCCTTGGCTTCAGTGATAGCATTCGCTTTACTTTCCCGGGAACCTAGTGAACACTGAGTATTTTAAGAACTAACTTGTTTCTTGGGATGAATTCTCCAAGGGAGTGAAGCTCATTGATAATGGAGGTGAAACTATGTGCATATCTTGAATGAACTCATCCTCCTTTATCTTGAAAATCTCATACTCGGTAGTAAGCATGTCAATATTTGACTGCTTAACCTCCCTCATGGGCAGTTTGGAGAGCTTCTTAGATCTCTTTAACAGTCTGACAAGATGAGATGCGATTGTATTCATCTTGTCCATACCATAAACAAGAATCTTCTTTGCCTTGAAGTTTTTTTCAATAGCCTTTATATCAGCATCGTTGTACTCTTTTCTTGTTTTTGGGACCGCAATTATTCCCTCAACAACAATTTTCATGGGAACAAAAGGACCATCACAAATCACGTCCTACAGTTCTGAGTACTCAACCATGATGAAGTCATGCATTCCTGTTTTCCACCAACTATAGTATTGGCTGTTGAATCTTGGGGTCTATAGGTTGATTGTCCTTCTTTGATGTTTGGTGGAGCAGCTATGATGAAGATATTTTTTAGGTGTTAATCTTCTAGAAAGAACCCGCTCTGATACTAATTGATAAGAAGTAGGAGTCCACCAAATAATATGGAGAACCATGTTCTCTATTTCCACAGTAAATAGACAGAAAGTAAGGAACACACAATATTTATGTGGAAAACTCCCTGCTCATGGGATTAAAAATCAGTACCTACCCTAGTAGGATTTCAACTCTATTAACTATGCAAACTTGAGATAGCAACCGATTGCAATCTTGGAATTAAACTCTTAATCTCTCACCACTTGCAATAACTCTATTATAAGCTCTTTGTAATAACTCTATTACAAACCACATCTTGACTAACTCTTGTCAAACAACCAACGCGATAATGGTTAAATGATGTCCTACAAAATGCTTCTAAAAACCGTGTAGGAATACAAGTAATAACAAAAGACAAAGACTCAACAAACTAAATGACTCGAGACATATTCAATACTGGGATCTGGTCCTTGGTTTGTAGCAGCTTTGTTCATCAATGACCCTGAGGAAAATAGAGGTGTCTGCACACTTGGGAGAATATATGTTTTTTGGGTTTTCAAGTGTTAGGTCAAAACCTTGTATCATGTTGTTTATATATGTGAGATCATGAGAGAAGATATAAGGGCATTTTCAGTTTCTACAAACTGCAGTTGTGTTGTTGTACTGTTGCAAGTACAGTGCTGCAGCTTTAAGATATGTAGAGTTGACTTGCGCGATTACCTGAGGACCTGATCATATATGCTCCCTTTGCACTTCCCTTATCTGGCTTCCTTGAGAATTAAACTAGATAATTGCGTATGTTATAATAAGCATAAGGGAAGTGATTGTATTAGGTTCCTATATAGTTCTTCCATGAAAATTGACAAATCATCAAAACCATACTCGCATGACTTATTACATTTCATCATCAAACTATTCTTGTGTTTCTTCGGGTCTAATTCCAGGGCCCACTTCCGTTTTATGTTAATCGTTGTTGTGGACCACTTTACTAAGTGAAATGATTTTTCCTCCATGTTCCCTTGCCATAAAAGGTCCCTCCTCAACTTGTTCAGCCTTTTCTCCACCTTAGCTAGTAGTGGAAACAAAGACACAAGTAAATAATAAGTCAAGCACACTGTTTATTTGACTTTCTGTGTTTAGAACATATTATTTCTATATGTAATATGTTTTTAACACGTATATACACGGTATGAGCTTAAGATAGGGAGTTCGGTTGAATTTGCGAATTATATTGTAGATCCTTCTGTGTAGAGCAATTTTAGACCTCGCGTGGCCATAAGTAATTTTAATATTTGCAAATGATAATGTTGAGTATATTCAGATACAAGAAATTAGTAAAAGATCATAGTTACTAGTGCTTCGGGAAAAATCTAAGAACAGGTGAAAACAGAGGGGGAAAAATTTGGCGAAAAATTTCTTCAACTTGAGTACTTGAAGTTGTGTTTGTTTGATAATTGTTAAATCTAACAAATACAACTTGAGTACTTGAAGAATTCTATTGCCACAATCTTCCGAAATAAATTTAACATGATCTCTATTGAATGACAAGTTGGCCTGAAGGTTGTAGAGGCGAAATTGGAGAGCCGTCAGAATCATCTCTCCATTCATCCTGAACTTGAGCTGCAAACTGCAAATTCCAGAGAACATCCTCCATCGAAGGCCTGCCCACTGGATCTTCGTACAAACACCTGCAGCAGATCTCTATCATCGTCTTCAATGACTCATCCGAGCATGAACTTCTTATTGCTGGATCAACCACATTCCTTCTTGATGCTTCATTGCCCATTATGCTTACTTGCAACTATACAATATAACAAGACAAAATGAGTGCACGACCAAAAGGCTTACATTATTTATTTATGAATCCATATCATCTTCAATGAGCAACAAAGAAATGCCCCTCATCGATTGCGTAAGGATTTCTAATATCTTGGGCCGCTCCGGAGAACAACCCCAAGTTAACATCATCCATTTTCCATAGATGGTTTAGTCTATTTGAGGAAATGGAGGATGATTACTTAAAATACTGTGAAAAGGTCAATAAACACAGAGTATGACATATGTATAAACTTCAATCTTATTTCTTTTTCCTTCAAGAGACACATACTCTCAGTACGTTGGTAGTTCAAAATGAAAATCTGAAATGAAAAAGAGCTAGATGATGAAGTGTTATTCATACCTTATTATGTAGAACTAGAATATCATTTCTGGTATTTATCTGTCTTCCTGTTATGATTTCCAGCAGTATAACTCCAAAGTCATACACATCCAACTTCTCTTCATATTTTTCCCTATAAATCAGTAGAGGTAAGAGTAAAGCAAAGTGTAAGTATGTCCGCGCTTACAGCTTATTTACATTCAGTAATACAATATATTCTGAACAAAGTGGAAATGCTTATATTACTAAGCTAAGTAACTAAATTGGTAAGTTTCGAAATGTCAAAGATTGATTTCAAAAGTGGTAAGCTTTATAACTGCTGCTTTAGCTATTTGAATACTATATTTCTTTGTGGGTTCACGACTTTGTGTAAATAAACTATTCTTTCTAAGAGGTTCATGTGAAAAATTGAACCAGAACTGAAATCAGTTCCACTGTATAATAGACATGAAAACCACAAAAACTTAGGTGATTTTTTTGTTTAAACTATGCTACTCCAATTTGACAGTAATTTGTACACACCTCTCCTTATAACCAGCTGGAAAAGTGTGACAGTATTCCTGCAAATATGCACAGTAGTGGCATAAGTTAATATTGCCGCAATATATAAACTTCTTTTGTAAGTGTGAATGGAAGAATGAACACAGAACTGTGGGAAGTTGGTCATCACACCTTTCCTACATTCGCCGACAGAATAGGCAAATTGTAGCTGCTAATTTTGGCAACAAGGTTATGATCCAACAGGATATCTGTTATTTTCAAGTTATTTGAAAAGATACCAGGGACAATTCCATTATGCAAGAACTGTAGGCCCTTTGCTACCCCTGTTGCAGCTGCTATACGTTGTGTCCAAGTTAGTTTCCGTCTTCCATGTCTATCTGCAAATAGGACAGTGAGGAACAAAGAGCATCAAATTTCCAAATCTGTATAATCCAGCTAAGCATTTACATTAATCATATTACATCCAACAGTATAGAAGTGTAGATGGTTGTTAAGTAATTACCAGAAATCCAGCTCCTTAGAGTCCCATTAGGTACATACTCAAAGACGAGAAATATTCTGCTAACACTTGAATCATCCAAGTAACACTCAAAGCAATGTCCAAGAGCACTGACCAAATGACAATATCTGAGCTTGGATATCAACTCTATGTGATGCATAAAATTTTGAGTAGTGTTGCTTCTTTTCATTTTCAGGCATCTAATCGTAACATTTGAACCATCTCTCATCTCGCCTCTGTACATCTGCATCCAAAGCAGAGTAAGTTTGTGAACCCTTGTCCGTCATAACAGCTGGTAATATTAGTATAGGGGTATGCATATATAGAATTCCAGTTGGTTTTTGGTGTATTTTGAATGATCCGTATAAAGTACTTATATCCATATGCCATAACCGTTGGACACGGGTATGTCTATACAAATTACTAAACCATGTTGCATGGTCAGCAACTAGCTCAGCAGCTAAGTGAGGAAAGATATTCTAGACAAGGATAAAGATATTAACAGCAGCTATTGAAAATTCTAGAGCAATAAGAGGAGGTCAAAAACTTCAAGAGTCAAATTCATTCTTTTGTGCCAAAATGACAATGGACGAAGGGGTGAGAAGTACTACAAGTCAACACCACCTCTCTAGTATAACACTCAAAGACCTCAATGCTACAGCAGGAAAGAAGGATGGAAATACAACGTGAGAAGGTCTTAAAAGTTCATGTATATAGCATACCTGGCTATTAGAAGTTTCACCCATAAAAGTTGTTGTATCAAAGTTGTTCGTTGCCGCCTCAAGTTCTTCTAGTGAGAAGGTCCGATAAGATGGAAGACTGAGTGCTCCTAGCTTCATTGCTTGAGTAATATATCCTTATACAATAAATACAAAGGTATCAAGTTAGTTATACTTGGGGATTAAAGGAAACCAAGAAACACAATGGCCTTTTGCTTCCTTTAAGCACATAGGACGTAGGAAGCAAATATAATTGCCCAAAGCTTCAAACATGAACAGGAACTTGGTTATTTAGGCAAAGGGTATGTGGTTCAGAATCTCTGCTAGACTGTAACGTTCATAATTTTCCTTAATATGTGATGCTAGGCTAAATATGAGAATACTTTAGCTTCAGTGTTGCTCAGAAATAATGTAAAGGGCTAAGGCCTCACACCGATCTACCTTGGAAGTTGAAAGAAGGTGTAGTTATTTCCCAAAGTATATGAAATACAAAGAATATGGGCAGAAACAGATAAGAGGAACCTTACTTGCATCTGTATATAACTTTGAAGTATATGAAGATGATGCATCTTCTGAAATGAATCTGGATTGGGTTTTCTGGGCAGCCTTCTTTGAAAGAAAAGATTTGGCAATCAAGATGGTCAGGCATACTAGTATGACTCCGCCGGTGATGCTACCACAAATTATCAAGGCAAGAACCACTTTAGAAGCAGGTTTTTGTCTTTGATGATGAGGTAAGACGCCAACAGCCAAAGCCTCATTTCGACAGAAAGAAAATGGATGTTGAGTTCTGTCTCCGGTTGCTAAACAGTTATTAGAGAAATGCACAATCCTATTCCTTGAACTAGACAGAAGGCAATTAGGTAATGTTCCAGTCAACAGATTAGCAGACAGATCAACAAAGTCCAATGCAGCATTGCATGGATTATATTCAAAAAGCATTCCTGTCAACTTGTTTCCTGCAACATCCAGGTAAGTTATGGATGGCAAAGATAGCAAGGATGGAGGAAATGGCCCCACAAATCTGTTTGAAGAAATATCAAAATGTTCAAGCTGATGATAGGACTGAACTTTCTCTGGAATGCTTGCAGTGAACTTATTATTCCTCAGTGCAATGCTTTCTATTTTGCTTCCAACTTGAGGAAATCTTGGTCCAAAAGAGTTGTCCTCTAATTCTAAAACTTGAAGGTTTCCTAAACTGCTAAGATCAGGCACATCCCCACTAAAATTATTCCTTGAAAGTGAAAGTATCCGAAGATTTTTCATATCTCGCAGTGTATCTGGCAAAGGTCCATCTAATGAATTGTTCTTCAGACTCAAAACTGCCAAAACCGAAAGCAAACCAAGCCCATCTGGAATTCTGCCAGTCAACCTATTTCCATCTACCACTAAACTTTGGAGGTCCGTTAACGATGAAATTGTTTTGGGTATGCCACTGTGAAAGTAATTTGAGCTTAAATCAAGTATCTCCAGTGCTGACAGTCTTGAAAGTTTTCCAGGCAAGCGCCCCCATAAACCAAGAGAAACTAATCTAAGGACTTTCAAGCTAGGAAGCTCGACAAGGGCAGTGAAAAATGAACCAACGGAGAAGTTTCCGGGTAAAGGGGAAGCTCCCTTTATCCCTATTATGTGCAACTGAGTTATGCTTTCTTCATAGCACACAACAGTGACAGTTGAAGTTGGCTCAATCTTACAGAAATCAGTGTCATTGTTCCAACTATTCAAAGCTGTTGGATAGTTCAAAAGACGTCGAATTCTCAGAAGGCTTTTCACTTGAGAAGATTGTAATTGCTCTGAATAGCTGATTGAGATTACTACCAAAAACAAAACCAGAAGCTTTTCAAGTCCCAAATCTTTTTCCATCAGCACAAGACTGGCTCAACAACTCTTTTAACACTGAGAATTTTCTGGAGAACACTGCAATTGCATCACAACTCAGTAATCCAACAAAATCAAATTTGAAAAGAAGAAGGGAGGACGTTAAAATGTTAAGATTAACCAACTTAATAGAAACAATAACTCAAATCCTGCAAAGTCACTTCAGAAGTAGAGTAAAAATGTAAGTGGCAAAAAAAAAA
>MU698173.1:6929-21279 GCA_026770625.1 Nicotiana glauca
TTAATATTCTCTGAAAAGTGGAACTCATCCCGCAAGTTTACTCTCCATCCTAAGTATTTGGTACTTCCTATGTTCTTTTTCAAATTGCATGTACCTACCGTTTTGCATCGGTCGCCCAAGTCCCCAATATAGTCCCCCGCTTCAAGGAGTGGATCGAGTGAATCTGCAAATAAATGTCTTATTTTGAGCAAGAATGGTGCAAGATTTCAAAGGGCAAGTGGGAGGCCCGTTCCCATGGTGAGTCCTCATCCCGATCAATCTTACTTTCATACTTAACCTTTGTTTCTACTAAGTTTTTTTTACAGGTTTGCCCAAGACCACTGAGCTTCGGCCATTGGACGAGGACGAGGCCTTGTCCTTCTTGCTAAACCCTCCGCTTCAGGATAGCCCGGGGCTACTGGACAGGAGGAGAAGAAAAGAAAAAAGGGGAAATCCTCTCGCTCCTTGTACACCAAGGTCAAGAAGAAAAGGGTAACTACCTGGGTCCAGAAAAGCAATAAAAAAGTACCAAAGCCTGGGTATCAAATCTTGATTCCTTTTTTCGGCTTAGGGATTACTCTGCGGACAATGATCTGGAGTTTTTCACTCACAGGGCTACCATTGATGAAGGATAACGGGCGCCAACCAGGGAAGGTGTCTGAAAGGCCGATCACCGTTTAGCTCGGGAGCCAGAAGGAGAATCAGAGGCCATGGTCTCCCGAGAAACTGCCCCTCCCCCGAATTTAAGGAAGTAGCCGGTGTCATCGATATAGCGGAATCACAATCTCACACAGAGTCTATATTCGATGAGGCTCTAGCCAATAAAGAGAAATCAAATGAGATGGCACGGGGTGGAGATAATGTCCTCAATATGTTTTGCGACGGCATAGACATGGGCACGTTGGAGGATTATTTTGGGCTTGGTCACTAGGAGATCCCAGAAAAATACGTGGCGTGGGGGAGCAGGCGAGCCGAGCTTGAGCCGGAAGCTGGTAGGTAGTTCCCTGATCCGAGTGTGTATCCTTACCGTAAAAGAACAATCATGCTTACTATCCCAGCGGACACCCGAGTGTTGTCCGCTCGAGTGGGTGTGTCCAGCTATCTTATTGCCTGGTGACCGAGGAGGACCAGGCAAAGATGAACAAAGTAGGAACATCGAGCCTCTTCAACGAGGCACAACATGCACTGAACCAGGTAAGATGTCTATTCCTTGTGCCCTTTACGAATCTTGCTTAATTTAAGCATGCTCTTACAATCTTATCATTTTGGTTTTTAGGCATTGGTGCTCTGCCATGAAAGATTGCTTTGAATCTAATGGAAGTCATCCAACTCGAGTTTGTGCTCAAAGAGCAAGTCCGGCAAAAGGACATGTATGGGGTTCTAAGCGAACAAAACAATTAGGCCCTCAAAGATCTCCCAATTCTCCGAGTTAAGCTGGAAAAGTCACAGAAGGAAGCCTTGTCTGTGAAATAGGAGCATACCGAACTAGTCGAGAAAGTAAGGATTTTTTAGGTTAAAAACGGGAGGTTATGTGTAGTGACTAACGATGAAACCTCGTAGGTCCAAGAGAACATAGACTTGATTGACCAACTTCGGGTAGAGATGAACGAGGTCAAAGCTACAGCTGAGGTGCTAAAGAGCAGGAAGGACCTGCTGTCTTCGGAAAAGGATGCTACAAAAGATGAGTTATAATCACTCAAGGACCAACTCCGGGTGGAAAATGACAAGGATGAAAAATGATCTCGACTAAATGACGAACTCCGGACATAATCGGATTCAGCCGCCTCGAAATAGGATGCCCTTGGCCGGGAATATAATGCGCTGAAGTTAAAATTGGAGGCAACCTTGATTGATTCCTTCGTAGTAGAAAAATATTGGCCCAGTATAAAACTGATGTGGAGATAGCCGAGGGGACACCCTTGATGAGGTTCACACCAGGAGATTCGACCTATCGTACAAGATTGAAGAATCCAAGAAGCTTGAGGCTGAGGTAAAGGAACTTTATGAGCCCGAAGGTCCCAAAGGTTCAAAAGGTTCCGATACCGAGTTGAGCTCCGGTGAAGATCATGCGGATGTGCCTTAGCTATTTTTTTTCTTTCCTTTTTTACATTTTCTTTCTTGTTTATTTTGAGGCTGCTTTATCGTGCCTTTGTAAATATTTGTTGAAATATATATAAAAAATTTCCTTTGGTAACACCATAGTTTTACTTTTTAGCATCTATTTGCGATTTTTTATTTGTGTATCGTCTCTAATGCCTTAGTACAAAATCAAATGTAATCCAGAGCGTCCATTCTTCGAAAGCCCGGATGGGGTCCAATTTTGATGGTAACTCCAGATTGCTATGGCTTCGAAATTTTGATAAAAAGCAAAGGCCTTTAAGACATTTAAGCATTTCGATCATATACAACATGTTTTGCCGAGGGTAACCCTTTAATAGATTTTAATTATATGTAAGGGCCTTACTTTTTGAGTACAGATTTCAGAAATCGTAGAGAGGTTTAAGGGAGGTCGTAGTCTTTCGTGTTTGAGACATGCCTAATAGGCTCGGTGCCTCCGGGATTTGATATCCTGAGCCATCCAAATTTTATCAAACGACAATCCCCGAGTCAGGGTAGCCCGTGGACTTTAGGATTTAGGATCCGTTGTGAAACATCGAAGAAGAAAAATACATAGTAATAAAGTATAAACAAAGCAAAGATTTTTTTAGTGTTTTGTATGTAGAGTACATAATTGGAGGCGTATAAGCCTTGTGTCGTGATTAAAGTGGGCTACATGGCCACGGTTCGTTAGACCGTTTGACCCTTACAATGAATCCTAACTACCAAGCCTTTTATTTTAATATCAAGTGATTGCACTTTCTAAGATCTTAACCTAGGGGTAATGGCCCCCAGTATTTGAGGTCGAACTTGTCAAGGCTCGAATAATGTTGGTTCGGTGTAAATGATCAACAACTTCAGTTTAAGGTTCGCCTTCGGAACTAAGGTAGCACATTTTACTATTGGCTCATTAAAACCCTTTCCGAAAAACCCACTTCAAAAAAACTAGTTCAAGGAAAAAGAGTACAACACGTGCTTTCAGACCTAATAATCACATTTGCCCTCAACCGGGTACCTGCATAAGTTATTTCATAATATAACGCAATTAATAAGGGAATTGAGCTCGTACCTTAGCAGTAGAAGCGTTTTAAGTGTGACACATTCCAGTTGTTCGGTAGTTGTACACTGTTTCTTGACTCAAGTTTATACGAGCCTTTCCCGGTTATTCTGGCAACTCTACACATTCGAGCTTAGTTTCCCGTCGTTTGGTTTCCTAGTGTATAGTGTTACTTTTCTCAACACCATGTCACTGACTTGAAAATGTCAAAGGTTGGCTCTTCGGTTTTAGTACCTCCTTACTCACTGCTTTTAAGCAGCCAGTCGGACTAGGGCAACTTCCCACCTTTCATCCAATAATTTTAGGTTTGTGGTCATGGTTGTGCCGTTTGACATTTAGGTAACATATTGGAACATGAGGTTCAGTTCCCCTACCTCCACATATATTAATGTTTGCACTCTGTAGACTAGAGAGAACGGGGTCGCTCCAGCACTATACTTCAAAGTTGTACGGTATGCCCATAAGACTTCGGGAAAGATTTCCTTTCACTTTCCTTTCGAATATATCAATCTCTTTTTCAAGTTTTGGACTATAGTTTTGTTCGTCGATTCCACTTTCCCATTCCCACTAGGGTGATAAGGCATTAATAGGATCTTCTAGATTTTGAGCTCTTCGAAAAACATACCTACCTTGCTTCTGACGAATTATTTTAAGTTGTCGCAAATGATGTCGTCTGTTACCTTAGTAGTAGAAGAGTTTTAAGTGTGCCACATTCCAGTTGTTCGGTAGTTGTACACTATTTCCCGACTCAAGTTTATATGAGCCTTTCCCGGTTATTCTGGCAACTCTACACAGTCCTTCCCGATTCGAGCTCAGTTTCCAGTCGTTTGATTTCCAGGTGTATAATGTTACTTTTCTCAACACCAAGTCACCGACTTGAAAATGTTGAAGGTTGGCTCGTTGGTTTTAGTGCCTCCTTACTTGCTTCTTTTAAGCAGCCAGTCGGACTAGGGCGACTTCCCGCCTTTCATCCAATAATTTTAGGCTCGTGGTCATGGTTGTGCCGTTTGACATTTCGGTAACATATTGGAGCATGAGGTTCAGTTCCCCTACCTCCACTTATATTAAGGCTTCCACTATGTAGACTAGAGAGAACGGGTTCGCTCCAGCACTAGACTTCAAAGTTGTACGGTATGCCCACAAGACTTCGGGCAAGATTTCCTTTAAATTTCCTTTCGAATATGTCAATATCTTTTTCACGTTTTGGACTATAGTTTTTTTCGTCGATTTCGCTTGCCCATTCCCACTAGGGTGATAAGGCATTGATAGTATCTTCCAAATTTTGAGGTCTTCGAAAAACATACCTTCCATGCTTCTGACGAATTATTTTCAGTTGTCGCAAACGATCTTGGCTGGTATCCTAAATTGACATATTATGTGATCCCGGATGAAGTTGATGACGTATTTATCATGGACCTTCTCAAACGCCTCGGCTTTGACCTCTTTGGAAAAATAATCAGTCATGAGTAGTATGTATTGGGCCTTATCGGGCACCCATTACATGGGACCGACGATATCCATTCCCCATTTCATAAACGGCTATGTCGATAGGAATGGGTGAAGCATATATCCCGGTTGACGAATCATCAGGGCATATATTTGACACTCGTTGCATTTCCGTACGAAGTCTTTCGTATCCTTATCCATTTCATTCCAATACTAACCAGCTCTGATTAGATTTCGAACCAGAGATTCTGCCACTGAGTGGTTCCTGTAAGTGCCCTCATGGACCTTTCTTATGGATTATTCAGTCTTCCTCAGACCTAAACACCGAGTCAGAAGGATGACGAAGGGTCTTCAAAATAATTTCCCTTCGGCTAATCTAAACCTGGTAGCTTTTGTGTGCGGGCTTTCGATTTTGTGGGATCCGATGGCAATTTTCATGTCTTTAGGTAGTATATGCATTTATTTCTCCAATCACTCAGTAAGGCGAAAAACTTCGAAAGCTTTTGGCGATTTTAGTTTTCTAGAAGCGCTCAGTAAGGTGAGCACTAATTTTTCTAGGTAAGGATACCTTATTTCGGCATTGCCTAGATTTCCACTTACATAGTAAATAGGAAGTTGTTTACCTTCTTCCTCCTGGAATAGAACACCACTTACCACCTCCTCGAAAACCGCCAAGTAGAGGTACAACTGCTCATCTGCCTTCAGAGTGTGCAACAAAGGGGGGGGATCTATAGGAATCACTTGAGTTCTTCAAAAGCTTGTTGGCATTCCGGAGTCCAAGAAAAATTGTTCTTCTTTTTCAATAGTGAGAAGAACTAGTGACTCTTATCCGACGATCTCGAGATAAACCGGACCAATGCAACTATCCGTCCGGTTAGTCTTTGAACTACCTTGACGTTGTTGACTATGTTGATGTCCTCTATGGCCTTTGTTTTGTCATGGTTGATCTCTCTTACCCGACTAAATACCATGAATCTGAGAAACTTGCCCGAGCCGACCCCAAGTGCACACTTATCCGAGTTTAGATTCATGTTGTACTTCCTTAATATGTCTAAGGTTTCCTGCAAATTTTCAAATGGTCCTCTGCTCACGGGGACTTGGCCAATATATCATCCAAGTCTATCCAAATTTGGTTTTACCCAGAGTAGGTGTCGAGAAAACTAAGTATCTCATGTCCATCCATCACGTCGATCATTCGATCGATATTAGAGAAAGGGAAAGAATCCTTCAGACATGCCTTGTTTAGATCCATATAATCAATACACATCATCAATTTATTTCCTTTTTTACGTACTACCTCTAAGTTAGCTAATCAATGCTTTTTTGATCTTGGACCGTGGCCTTCTCTTCTACTTAACCAGATGGAACTTCGGATCCAAACTCAACTTGTGAATGGTTACCTCCGGAGGGATCCCTGTCATGTCTAGATGGGACCATGCAAAACAATAAATGTTTTCTTTAAGAAATCAATAAGTTTTTTCTTGAGCTCGGGGGTTAACCCCGTGCCCAGGTATACCTTTCGATCTGGCAGTACTCGATTAATATAACTTGCTCCAAATCTTTGATCATTGATTTGGTGGCATCGTTTTCATCGGGTGCTATGAATGTTCTCGAGACACTGTAATCCTCCTCCTCATCCCTTTGAAATCACGAGCATCGAGATCACTTCATCGACATCCAATATTTCCCTTGCGAATGGATATTTTCTGTAGACCATTTTGACTCCTCCACGTGTGGGAAATTTCAGCGCTGGTGTAAGGTCGAAGGAACCGCCCTCATGTTATGGACCCATAGCCTTCCGAACAAAGCTTTGTACCTCATGTCCCCTTCGATCAGATAGAACTTTGTTTCTTGGGTGGTCCTGACAGTGTTTACCGGTAAGGTTATCTCACATTTCATGGTCTCGCACTCCATGTTGAATCCATTCAATACCCAGACCACCGGTACAATTTGATCCTGTAAACCTAGTTATTTTACGACCTTAGATTTGAGGATGTTGGCCGAGCTACGTGGATCAATCAATACATGCTTAACCCGAGATTTATTAATAAGTACAAATATTACCAGTCTCCGTTGTAAAGCTGTACGATTCCTTTGGCATCTTCGTCGCTAAACGAGATAGTTCCTTTTGAGATATAATCTCGGGTGCGTATTTCTCTCATAATAGACACTTTAGTGCATTTTATTATTGGCTCTTGGGGGACATCGACTCCCCCAATGATCATATTGATTACGTGCTGAGGATCCTCTTGTTCGACATGTTTGTTGGCGTCCCTCTCTGAAGTGGTTCTTGGCTCGCTCACTTTGGAATTCTCGAAGGTGCCTATAGTTGAAAAATCAAGAAACTTCTTCTCTTAACCGTCATCAATCTTCGATCTGATAACCATGAGTATTGTGGTACTTACACATCAAATTAGGATCTCTGGGGAGGGTCGGATTGAAATGGTCGGGGCCACTTGGTCTTTTCGATGCGCCTTATGGCTGATATTATGCTTGCAAATTCCATGTTGAAATTATACTCTAATAGTCTTGGTGCCTCCCTCCTCCTGGGAGACTTGTAAAACCCTTTATTTCTCATCAAGCCCCCCACTGATTGGTCCTCGATCACTTCTCTTCTCGTTTTTCTGTTTCCCTTAAATTCGCGTTGTATGGCTGATATAGATCTTGTACCGACCCTGGATCCTGATCGATGTCTCTATTTGATCTGTCATCTATTTTGATGGGGTAAACATATCTAGAAGGGGCATTGAGTTGGTCGTCTTCGACCCAAATCTTTGACTAGTATCTGTGGTGGACGTCGCCCTAGGTCATCTCTGGGTACTCCACCAAATTCTATTTTACTTGTTAAAGAAGTCACAAAACTTCGGTGGTGGAGCCCTTGAGTGAATGCCTGAATGGCCCAATCATCCGTAACTGGTGGCAGATTCATTCGTTCCATCTAGAATCTAGACATAACCTCCTGAGCATCTTGTTATTTCTCTATTTGACCTTGAAAAGATTTGACTTTCTAGTCTAAACCTTGATGACTCCGATGTGGTCCTTCAAGAAAGCATATGTGAGCATAGAAAACGAGTTAATAGAATCCAGACTCAAGTTATGATACCATATCATTGCCTCATTGGGATGAATTTCCCCAAACTTTTTCAGTAACACTGACTCGATTTTGCTATTTTCTAAGTCGTTCCCTTTGATCACGCATGTATAGGAAGTTACATGCTCATTTGGATCCGTGGTCCCATTGTACTTGGGAATATCGGGCATTCGAAACCTCTTCAGGATCAGCCTCGGTGCCACGCTCAAAGGGAAAGGCTTTTGAATCAACTTTTTGGAGTTTGATCTCTTTAATATCGGAGGTGCTCCTGAGATCTGATCGACCCGGGAGTTGTATGTTTCCACCTTCTTATCATTGGCCTCAATATTTTCTCGCCTGACTCCACCCGTTTTGTCAATACTTCAAGCATCTTCATCACCTCAGAAGTTTCTCTGGTCCTGACTTCATCCAGTTCCACGATAACTTGTTCATCTCTCTGAGTATTTTTTCGAGATTGTTCAGGCTCGACCCCATAAGGATAGATTTTATTTCACACTTCCTAAATGTGAAATTGACAATATATGAAAATTTCTAACTTTAGGTTGTGTTAATATTGACAAAATAAATAATCAGACCAATCGCAATGTAGTGACAAAGCCAGATCTTAGATTGAACAGTGGAGTTCATCCTCGATTGGACCCTCAGTACAAGCTCGGTCACGAGCGAAGAAGATAACAAATGAATAAGGCGTTCAATAGCTAGAAGACAAAGTAAATTTTTATTTCTTTCATTTGCGTTTCACAATGTATTAGAATAAATAAAACATTCCTATTTATATAGTAAGGGAAGTCCGAGTTCGGAACCAAAATGTGGTTCTTTTGGACTCAAAGAACGAAATTATGT
Source organism: Nicotiana glauca (assembly GCA_026770625.1). Lineage (NCBI taxonomy): Eukaryota > Viridiplantae > Streptophyta > Magnoliopsida > Solanales > Solanaceae > Nicotiana > Nicotiana glauca. The sequence continues at coordinate 15,443 of MU698173.1, forward strand.
GGAAAACAATATAGTGACCAAATATATATATATATATATATATATATATATATATATATATATATATATATATATATTATATATATATATAAAAGACCCTATACCTTAAAAAGATGTTATACCTTAATGGCCGTTTGGCCAGTTAAGTATAGCGTCTTTTAAAAAGACGCCATATATATAGAATTCTTAACTAAGACGGTATACATATTATGTGGGCCCACAAATTATTCTTTTGTGCTTGAATGAAATAACAATAATTCAAATTGGTATAGCGTTTTAAGCTAAGACGTTATACCTCAAATAATTGAACCCCCGGACTGGATTTTGCCTTATTTGAAGAGGTGAAAGATTTTGTAAAAACCCATTCATAAATATTTTCAAGTCTTCTGAAATTTTTCTTTGTTAAGTTGTTTTGAATTTTGTCATAATGTCTGAAGAGCGAAGAATTAGGGTTTCATTATATTGGAGGGTGTGAGGTTGTGGTGGCGAATAACTCAATAAGCTATAGTTTATCTCCACAGTCTCATGTAAAGTTTCCACTTACAATAGAGTACGATACATTGTTATTGTTGTTATGTAAAAAATGAGTGTGGGAAAACGCTCAGTGAATCTTAAAATAATCGGAAGATATTCGTATTCTGTGGCTCCGCAAGGGGTTGCTTGTTATGCTGAGTTTAACATCGAAGATGATAAAATTTTGAGAGATTTTTTAGGACTCCGGATGAATATCGGAAATTTATTGTGATAATACTATTAGAAATATATGTCAAGGCTAAAGACGACGTATTTACTCGAGAGCTGGCAGATGCGTATAGTCAGGAAGAGAATAGTGATTATGACAACAGTAATGATGAGTCTGGAGATGACACACCCTTCTGATCACTGCCTACTCCGCACCAATAAAAGTTAGCAAGAGAGGGTCACAATAGCTTTTACCCGATATGAGGGTCGGGATCGATTTCCTCAGGGAGCTAAAAATTGAGTCGAGTATCTATTTAGGTTAGAATTGCATATTTGTTCCAAATATCACTTCTATTTATTTTTGGTTATTCTTCTATATATTCTACTATGATAAAACTACAAGTTATAATTGCAACTATATTAATCTAAGAGTAAATTGCTACAAGTTGTATCTAATGGTTTAAAAGGCACTAGGGTAGGGACTTTCACCTAGGTGGCTAATTAACGGGTAATTGCTTCTAAGGCATGTTTGGCATGATTGGGGAAATATGTTATAACCGTTGCACGATTTTACCCACTCTCACACCTCTCGGTAGGGAGAGTGATTTTGCCCAATTGACTTTCTCAAGACCAATTAGGTAGGCAAATTTGCTTAGGCAACTAGGGTTCAAGACGGGTAATTACTCTCTCGAGGTTTAACCCTTTAATTGGGACTATCAAATCTCTTGAGTCCATCCCAATTCCATGTTGAGTCAATTTTGGAGACTTAGGCTCTCTTTCTCAAGAAGAGCCCAAGTCAACTTAGCACAAATCAGTGTTTGCAACCACTAATTTATAAATTAAACCATAAAATTAACCTAAATAACAAACACCCATAGTCAATCTAACCCTATATCACAACACCTATCAATTACCCACACTAGGGTTGAGCCACAACCCTAGCTAACGGGTTTAGCTACTCATGCTTGAAGAAGAAAATAGAGAAATAGATGAAGAAAAAGACATATTAATTAAACACTAACGAAAATACAGAGAATCTATCGTTAGAGTTAAGCTAAAATGCCCAAAATGGCTACAAAATAGCTTCTCACGAGCGCAGCTGCTGCTCTAAAATAACTCATACCCTAAAAATAGAAAAAGGTTCTATTTATACTAAGTTGGAAAAATTAGATAAAAATGCCCCTGCGGGGTCAGTGCGGGCAGCACAAGATGGACTCTGGCCGCACTAGGCTCTTGAACTTGAAGTCTTGGCTCTCTGAACTCATGCTCCGCGGACCGCGCATAATGGACCGCGGCTATAAGGTCTCCAATGCGGTCCGCACAAACATGACCGCGAACCGCGCAGCTTGAACCTTGGCAATTTTATAACTCTCTGATCTTCTCTTCCACGGACCGCATAAAATGGTTGTGCGATCGCGGAGGCTTAAGTGCGGATCACGCAAGATCGACTGCGGACGCACTGCCTTGAAACTTAATTTTCCATTCTCTGAATCTCCCTAGTGCGGACCACACAGGATGTACTGCAGCCTCACTAGGTCTGATGCCTTGAAATCTACTCTCTGTATCTCCCTAGTGCGGACCGCACAAAGTATAGTGCGGCCGCACTAGGCCTATTTGTCCTGAGTTTGCCTTGTATTTGGTACTTGAGCAGGTTTCACTCCTTTTGAGCCGAACTTTGACATTTCGTCACTTTGTCGATCAAACCTGCAATCAAGCACAACTTATGAGCCTTTTTGGGACTATTTTATAAGAATTTATAATCAAAGTGTAAGAAATAAGGTGCATAAAACATGTTAAATACCTAGTTATCACCTTCCCTGACGAGGGTGATGATGAGGAGGAAGAGAATGTCGAGCCTGATTTAACAAGGGAACATGCTCCACCTCCCGTTATACCAAGAGTGTACGAGTCCCATCTGTCATTTCATTCAAGGCATATTCTCTACCTTGATCATTTTCCAAGTATGCCGGATTTGGATGCCCTCACAAGGGATATTGATGAAATTCGGACAATAATTTGGGATAAATCTAGGCCAACGGTATTGTCAAAGGGCATGATTTTTCCTGATAAGGCGCGCCTAATCAGGGCGGTGAAAATATACAGCGTAAAAGAGTGTCGTACGATGATGGTATGGGAGTCGTCTCCGGATGTATACAAGGTTGTTTGCCATAGATGGTTTATGGGTTGTAATTGGATGTTGTATGCGAGGAAGAAGAAAACAAATATGTGGGTTGTGGATAAATACATTGGCACTCAAAATTGTAAAATGGACACGTTCAGTGGGAATCACTTTAACTTAGCTGTTGACTTTATTTCTCTTGTCTTGATTCCACACATTGAAGCCTCCATAAGGTACAAGATCAAAGAGTGTATTACATTTGTCCACTAGGAATATGGGTGTAACATTACCAAAAGAAAGGCATTTCTTTGGCGCAAACGTGCATTTGAAATTATTTATGGTGATTGTGATAAGTTATTTGCATCTCTATCCAGGTACATGGCCGCATTGCAACACTTTAACCCCGGGGTTGTTGTTGAATGGAAGCTTGATCGGAGTCTAGGAATACCAGAATATATATATTCAGATATGTGTTCTGGGCATTCAACCAACAATTGATGGTTTTGTGCATTGTCGGCCGGTAGTATCCATAGACGGCACTCATGTCTATGGAAAGTATGATATTAAGATGTTGATCGCCGTTCCAGTAGATGGTAATGGACCAATATTTCCCCGATCATTTTCTAGTTGTGCTAATGAAATCCAAGAGACGTGGATGCTATTTTTGAACCACTTGAAGGAGCACGTTATCAAACAACGTTCAGGTATTTGTCTAATATCGGATTGACATGGTGGTATTTTAAGTTCTGTACAGCATTTGCCTGAATGGTAGGAACCGTATGCATACTAATGTTCATGTGTGAGGCACCGGAAGGCCAATTTTTAGAAGGCATATCCCAATAAGGACTTGCATGATTTAATGTGGATGGCTTTGACTGGTCATCAGGAGTGCAAATTCAGGAGACGCATGGAATCGATCGTGCAGGAAGACGAAAGAGCCTATCATTGGTTGATGCGACATGAGCTTGACAAGTGGACATTGCATGCAGATGGTGGCAGCAGCATAAATCCTGCAATGTCTCGTTGGGTGCCCATGCATGCCTGGCACATCTCCCGGTACAAGTAACCAAGAACAGCAGCACCCCAGTTGTACTGATATAAATTATCTAGCCGCTCAAAAAGATGAAGAAATTTCAAGTTGACTAGGTTTCCCGAAGTGTTCGGGAACAATATGCCTCCAAATATAAGTAGCAGCAGCGACCTCGTATACCGGTTAATATGAAAATCCGGTGTACCATGAGTAATGTCATCATGCATGGCCTCCAAATGCAGCAGGACGGATGTCAACGCAAGGCGACTAGCCCCAACCAATGCACCATCATCTTCTGGCCGAAAACCGGTGAGCCGCTGCAATGTCTCTAGGTACTTATCTCTTGTATAATCTCTCATGGCTTGTGGCAAAGCAATATGAAGTCCATCAATCGAAAACCCATACAGAACCTCCTCGTGCTGCAGCGTGATAGTGGCCACACCAATGGGAAAATGGAATGTGTGTGTATCTGGTCGCCACCGCTCTATCAAAGCTGTGGTCAACGACAAGTCCAGCTGCAGCCAGCCGATCACAATGATCCTATAAAAACCCGTATCCTGCAGGCATCTGGCTATATGGGGATAGAGCTGGCGGTTCTTAAGAAAGTCTCACATATTGTCTACTCTCGTAGAACGTAAATTTTGGGTCAATAACTACCCCTCATATATGTAAGAAGACTTATGCTCGGCTTATAGCTGTAGTAGCTCTAGGGATACAGGTCCGGGATGCAAAGGTGGAACCTCCATGACGACTACTATTAATTGAACAAAATTAATTACATTTTCATTGCTTAAATATATTGCAATAACTTGAATATTAAATTTTATTCGATATTTTTACTATATTATTAATTACGTTGATACATTTTCAACATTACAATTTTATATTTTATATGTTACTTTAATATGTTAGTTTTATTATTTTATATGTTTGTTAGTTATTCACCTATTTTTACTATACATAATTTAATTATTAAATATTCATATTTTGATTCTGGATACAATATTTGAAGCCTAGTAGCACCATTGTATCTTGAATTCTTGTGTTCGTGATGAGAATTTTTTTTCAATTTTTTACTCAACATATCTGTTAATTTATATGTTAGTTTATTATTTTTTATGTTAGTTTTATTAGTTAATATGTTAGTTTTATTATTTTAAATGTTTGTTTGTTTGTTTTTTACTGACTTATTTTTTACTATACTAAAATTAAATAATAAATTTTCATAACTATACAAGATTGAATTATTAAATAATCACATTTTGATTTCGAACACAATATTTGAGGCCTCGTAGCACCAATATATCCTGAATTCGTATATTCTTATGTTTATTGACTATATTGGAGATAGTTCAGCTTTTTGACGTATTTTGCGAATAAGAGATACTTAAATAATTAATTTCTATAACTACAAGGATACTACACTAAATGGAACTACGTTTTACCACGCTAAAATGTCACTACATTAGGCCACAAGATACCACTATATGAAATTAAAGTAATTTTATCCATTTTACTAGTCTTTTAGCAAATAAATAATCTAAACCGGATAAAAATAATAAATTAATTTAATCACAAAATAATCACAAAAAAACATATACCACCGCAAAAAGTAACTAATTAACATTTTTTAAACAACTAATAATAATTTCTCTATTTTATAAAATTTTTAGCACACTAATACTATAGTCTGGATAAAAATAACAAATTAGTTAAATCGCAAAACAATCACAAAATAACATTGAGCACATAAAAACAACTAATATGCATTTTTTAAACAAGTTTTAAGAAAAACTAAGTCGGAATACCTCGATTTAAGGTTTTTAGAAAGTCGAAGATTTTGTGATTTCCAGCCGAAACAAGCAACAATGTTCGAGATAACGCCTTAGCTAGCACGTGGGACCGAGAATATTTACTTTTTGTGGGACGGGTGGGCTCCACTCAAGATTTTATTGATTAAAGTGGAGGAGGGGATCGTTTTAATTTTTTAATCTTTTTTTGGGGGTG
>MU698175.1:7043-103959 GCA_026770625.1 Nicotiana glauca
TGCACAATTGAACTCATAACTCGCCCTTCAGGCCATATTCCTATCTCTGGTCAGCCACTGTTACCTGACCCCTTTTCATCATACAGTGTCACTGTTACCACTGTCCCAAATTTATCCACTTTGAAAGTGATCATACAATATCAGAACAACAAATAAATATCTCAAGAAATGACACAAACAACAAATAGTGCACAAATGAATGAATGCAATGCAATGCATATGACGGTACACTCCGGTACCCACTGCGGCGTGAAGTCCGATCTATTTAACGTCGATGGCCTCACTGGGGGTGTGTCCAGACTCCGGAGGGGCTCCTACAGCCCAAGCGCAATATCAGCCAGGTATTGGCATAAAACAGTCTCTCGACCTCAATATCAATATATATATCATCGCTGCGGCGTGCAGCCCGAGCCATCCATATATTCATAAATCACTATGACACTGCTGCAGTGCGCAGCCCGGTCCATGCTCAGTCCAAAAATGCACGTAAGCCACTTGGGCAATATTAACATGATAATCCACAACTCAAAATGTCATTTAAAATACTGTTTAAGTTTTTCAAATCTTAGAAAGAATGGCTGAGTTTACAAAACAGTATTAAAACCTTGGACCGACACCAGATAATATGCAAGTAATGCAAAAACAGTAATATCAATCCCCAAAGGGTTCACATAGTTGGCACGGAGCCTAAACATGGCCATCAGCCCAAACAATGATGGTAACAAATAATTTCAGTCAAATACGCAGTAAAATCAACAACCGGGATGGACCAAGTCACAGTCCCCAACGGTGCTCTACGCCACGCTCATATCCGGCGTGCAAGTCACCTCAATACATCATTATGATGTGCAAATCCGGGGTTTCAAACCCTCAGGATATCATTTACAAGTATTACTCACCTCGAATCGGTGAAATTTCTCGCTCATGACGCCTTTGCCCCTCAAATTGGCCTCCACGCGTGTCGAATCTAACCAAAAAAAGAGCAAATACATCACAATATACCAATGGGACAACACCCAATCGAAAACAATCGAAATATAGCAAAAATCTCGAAACTAGCAAAACCTGAGCCCCGGGCCCGCTTCTCGAAAAATTGTAAAGCTTACATTACCGGATTTCTCGTCTTGCCACGAGTCCATATATACCAAGAACTCCCAAATCCGAGCTCAAATGACCTATCAAATCCCAATTTAAAATATCAAAACTCAAGCCCTAGCTTTACCCCCTTTTTAATGAATTTCCACCAATTTCCATATTAATTCTACCATAAACTTGAATAATTACGCCAAGGAACTTACCTCCATTCGATTCTCAGTCAAAATGCTCGAAAAATCTCGCCCAAAGCTCTCCAAGATACTCAACAATGGAGGAAAATAACCCCCAAGTCGCGGATGAAATGTCATTTTAAAACCCTTCTGCCCAGGACGATTTTCGCTTCTGCGGTCCCCTTTCCGCTTATGCGGGACCGCTTCTGCGGCCAAAAATCCGCTTATACGGTTCTCACCTAAAAACCCAAACTCTGCTTTTGTGACTCGGACTCTGCTTCTGCGGTTCACCTCGACTGCTTCTGCTGTTCGATTTTCGCTCCTGCGGAACCGCTAATGCGGACCAAGTTCCGCTTCTGCGTAACTTTCACTTAAGGGGCATGACCGCTTCTGCGGTCCAAAACTCGCACCCGCGATACTGCTCCTGCGGTCAAGACTTCTGCTTATGCGGACACTGCTGAACACTCACCCTTTTGCACCTGCGGAGCTTCTTCCGCTTCCACGAAGCCGCATCCACGGTCTCCCTTCCGCAGATGCGGAAATACCTGCTGCAATAAAACCAGCAAAACTTCCAACTTCAAATTCTCTCGTTCAACCACCTGAATTCACCCCGAGGCCCCCGGGACCTCAACCAAAAGCACAAACATGATCTATTCCCTTATTCAAACTTGCTCAAATCATCAAAATGCCATCGTTAACATCAAAATCCTCAATTTTCATCAAATCAAAACCTAAGTTTCTTAAAAACTTTCTAATTACACATTCGATTAAAAACCCGACCTAAACACCTACGAATGACCTGGAACTTTCCATGCATATCCAAAATTACCTAACGGAGCTACTGCAACTCTCGGAATTCCATTCCGACCCTCGGATCAAAATCTCACCTATCAACCGGAATCCGCCAAAATTCAAACTTCGCCAATTCAAGCCTAATTCTACACCGGACCTCCAAATTCAATTATGATCGCACTCCTAAGTCAAAAATCATCCCCAGAAGCTAACCAAATCACCGAAATTTACATCCGATCCCTCTAACTATATAGTCAATTTCCGGTTGACTTTTCCAAAACAAGCTTCCTTCTAAGGGGCTAAGTGCCTCATTTCCAGTTAAAGCCAATTAAATTCTATCCGATGAACTCAAATACTGACATTGAGACATAGAGCAACATAAGATGGGGAAAACGGGGCGGTAACTCACGTGACAACGGGCCGGGTCGTCACAGGTAATTATATTGCCCTTTTCCTTCAACAAATAGGAAAACCAAATATGGAAGAAAATTATGGCAAACACCTAACAATTCTCCCCCTTGGCCTAAATTTTCTGACAAGATAAACTTGATCCACCTTCTTCACATAGCCTTCAATAGGTCGCATCTCCAGATCTCCGCCACAAAGTTTATCTCAACGTGCATAGTTCTCCGGTAAAATTTCTCAGACAAAAATCACGATTATCGTCAAATATGTTGTGACTAGAACTGAACTTGGTAAGATGAACCTGTATTGAACCTCGCTCTGATACCACATGTTAGGACCGAAAAAAACAGGTGTCATGCGAAAGACAGCAAAGCAAACCTTGAAAGACAATAAGTCCGACAACAAAGAGAAATCTTGCAAAAGAGACACAAAAATTTAACGTGGTTCGATCAACTGATATACGTCCAAAACGGAGATGAGCAATGCACTATAATAATAGAGAGTATAAAATATCGAGAGAACAACCCAACGAAGAGGCAAACACAAGTGACACACTAACACTTGTCCCGTAAAGTTCTCCCCCTAAACATGACTCTCAAGCCTCATATGGCTACATTGTGAATGCTACTGAATGAGAAGGCGGGATCCTCAATTTATAGAACTCCAAACATTTTCCTACAAGAAAAAGGATTAGCCAAATATTGGAGATTTATAATTTCCTTTTACAAAAAGGAAAGCCCAATTAAGGTAATTATATTGCCCTTTTCCTTCAACAAATAAGAAAACCAAATATGAAAGAAAATTATGGCAAACACATAACACAACTTTGACAATCCATTTTTTCAGCAACATTTTAGTGTGCGTGTGTGTGTATATATATATATATATATATATATATATATATATATACCAAATGCATATCCGATTCTGACACATGAATTATTAATATAATACAGTAAAACTGCGCACCCACTGATTAATAATTTCGAAGCCGTCTTTTTTATTATATCAATTTTCTGTGAAGAAGTTAAAAGAAGACGAGAATAAATAAAATTTTGAATAAGAATATAGAGGAGGATCAGAACTAAAGTGGATTAGTGGAGGAGGCAAATGTATAGGTGGAAGTTGGTGGAGGTGGGAAGCTGCTGCATCCATGTAGTATCCAAAGTAAAAAAAACCAAATATATGTTTGAGGGTTGGAGCATCTAATAATTTTTTTTGGTTTTCCACCAACTGTTCAGTATTCACATTGAAATTCAATTAAATGCGAATTTGTACGAAAAAGTTCCATATTAGAGTATAAAATTACTCCTAAAAAGACAATTCTATACTTAAAGCTCAAATCCAAAACTTTTGATGAGATACTCTATCATAATTCTTATTGGTTGTGCATCTAACAAATTACTCGTACAATAGTCAATTAATGAGAGCAACAAGAAAACATGGTTGGGGTCCCAACTTCCTAGTTTGATAATCTATTATTGCTGCCCAACTACTTAAAATTTTTCCTTTTCTCCGTTGAATTAGACTTCATGTTTATGTCTCTCACCACAAATTTTATTGATTTCCCCACTAGCTACTTCATCTTGTGATCTTGCTAATTTGGACCTCGTCTGGATGTCAACATGGTGGGACTTCAAAAATTAAATTTGTTTTAAATTTGATCTAAATTTATTATTTGAGACCAACATTTTATCATTTCTCATAATAATAATAAAAAAACAGAAAACATTTTACGTCATCCAGGGGAGATTTATAGGGTAGTTTACTAGGCATGTGAACCCGTGAACTTTCCGCCAAATTATGTATTTTATGTATATATTTCTTAGAATTAATCAAATAGCATCCATCATCTACAAAAACTAAATAGTGCACTTAGATGAGTATTGGGTTATTTATTCAAAAGAATAGGGATCAATTCCCCCTTAATACTTTTCTTCTCCTTTCTATAATGATGCACCCATGTTTTAGAAATTCTAAATCCGTACCTGACATGATATATAATGGAGCTCAAATAAATAATATTTATTTCCTTCACTAAGTTTAAGCTTCAAATCGCTTTTGATTTTTTGCTTTGTCTATCTGTATCTGCACTATTTTAGGATTTAATTATACACCAATAGCGTGATAATTTTCTTATACATTATCATTTAATTTGAAAACGAACTAGTATAAGCAAATATCTAAGCTAAATACGTAGATAATATGTAAAATAGTCAATTAAGTAATTTGTTAGAGCGCTTCAGCTAATATAATTATATAATCATATGCTCCGTTGGAATAAGAACTAAAATAGGCACAAAAAGACTAAGGGATTGTTTGATATCAGGTATAAGAAGGTATAATGGTAGTATAAAAATTTAATACCACCTTAATATTCTATTTGGTTAGCAAATCAGGTATAAGTTATTTCGGTATTGATTTTAACACTGTGATAACTTATACCTTATAGAAGATAGAGTAATTAGCACCGGTATAACTTATACCTTCTTCTTAGAAATTATGCAATTGTCATTCTTAATAAAACATACCAAACAATGAATAAACAACAATCCCAGCATAACTAATTTTAGTATAACTTATCCCAATATAACTTATACCGGTATAAATCATATTCCAACCAAACGACTCCTAAAAAGTCTAATATAATATGATTGTAGAAGAAGATTGGAACAAGTAAGCCAATGTCTAATAAATAGCTAGCCAACTACAAATACAAACACCAACCTGACCTACTTATTAGACTTCCATGTGTTCATAAAGGAAACAAAATAAACCAAAAAAGAGTTCTCTTTTATCTCAATCCAGTAGCTGGCTGCTGCCATGTTGAATTGTTGATATATATACCTAACTACTACTTTCAAGTTTACAAGGATAAACTGAATGAGGAATAAATTTTATATGTGAAGACTATGTATCGTTTCTTGTTGTAATGGTAAATTGAGATGCCTACGTTTCTTGTTACAATGGGGTAATGCATATTTTTTTAAGTAATTGGTTCTGTCCCCCTTATGTTTTCCTCGGCTATATTATTTATAACAAAATGAATGCTTTATAGTTTGAGTAGTTAAAACATTCTTTACTCTGATGTTTTATTACACTGACTTTTCTTTAAGATTTTGTATTAATTTTGCACCCCCTATGTTAATATATTTCCCTAAAACTATATGAAATAAAAGATTCAAAAACTAAGGAAAGTTCTACAAATCTGCATGAAATTTTATATCTATATAATATATGATACAAATTTTATACCCTTTTTTAACTATCGAATATAAATAATTTATGACACAGGTTAAAAATGATAACCCTAAAACTAAAGATAGTTTGCGGGAGTCTAAGTATGCTAAAGATTAACATCACTAACTTTAGCTGATACGGAGGGGATAGGCGTCTTGATATTTCTCTATAAGAATGGGAGGTTTATTGGTTTTTACTTATTTACCAAAGTCGAGGATAGATCTTGATAATGTTAAAATATCATAGTATAGTCAGTTTTTACACTGGTCAATGAAAAATATCCAGCGTTTACCAAGTCAATGAAAAATAACCACTATTTTGCTGCAACAGGGATCGGGCCAGTATAATATACGGGAGTTCTGGTGCATTTGTGTACGAACTCCAGCATATTATGCTGGACCGGTATACTTTGCTAACTCCTGTAAAATTTGCGGGAGACTGGAGCGACAGTGCTCCAAACTCCAGTATATTATATTGGACAATTATACTTGCTGGAACTCCCGTAAAATTTACTGGAGTTCAAGCATACTTATGATGGAACTCCCGTAAAATTTACTGGAGTTCAAGCATACTTATGATGGAACTCCCGTAAAATTTACTGGAGTTCAAGCATACTTATGATGGAACTCCCGTAAAATTTACTGGAGTTCAAGCATACTTATGATGGAACTCCCGTAAAATTTACTGGAGTTCAAGCATACTTATGATGGAACTCCCGTAAAATTTACTGGAGTTCAAGCATACTTATGATGGAACTCCCGTAAAATTTACTGGAGTTCAAGCATACTTATGATGGAACTCCCGTAAAATTTACTGGAGTTCAAGCATACTTATGATGGAACTCCCGTAAAATTTACTGGAGTTCAAGCATACTTATGATGGAACTCCCGTAAAATTTACTGGAGTTCAAGCATACTTATGATGGAACTCCCGTAAAATTTGCGGGCGTATTTTTTCGGATTTTGAACAGTGTTTTCGCTCAGATTTAAAGTGGCTAAATTTCGATAACTTTTGAAACTTGGCTATTTTTCAACGACCAGTGATAAATCTGGTTATTTTTGAATTTCTCCCTTTGATAATTGATGTATAAATTATAACATATGGTCAAGAAAAATACATAATGTTTTCCAAAATAATAAATGGCCACCGACCTGACAGCTTTGCAATTAATAGCATGAATAAATAGAAAGAAGTAATGTTGATAATGAAATTGAAGGACATGAAATAAAAGTCTAGTTGGTTGAGAAGTGAGTCAAGAATAGTCCCAAAGAAGAAAAGAAAATTTATGTTATAAATAGAATTTTATTTATGATGAACATCTATATTTAGAGAGATTCTAGGGTTTATTACTTGGTGGCTAAGTGATTCTCTCCTTATAAATAGAAGGTTCTATTCCATTGTAATTCATCATAAATCAATAAGAATTCTCTCTCCCTACTTTTCTCTACAATACTTTTCTTCTTCTTTTATTATTTTATAACACGTTATCAGCATGAGACTCTAACCAATTGAGTAGAAGCTTTGGGATTGAGCATAATCATTGTCAATTGTTTTATGAACTTCCTTCATCATTAAATTCTGGATTTAAAGTAAGTATTTTACTGTATTTTTCTCTTCTATTCTATTCTTTTATTTTAAATACAAGCAAAGAAAATAATTTTTGATTATAATTCTAATGGAGTTAGTAAGAAATTATAACCACTCGAAATGGTAAAATTTCTATGTCTTGCCATGATCAAAGTCATGTATGATCGTGAGCACAAGAAGTGAAAACCCGTCCCATTGAATTTGCTCCATTTTCATTCCTTTAAGAGAATGTGATAACAATATGTGCTAAGTCTGAAAGAAGATAAAATTATTAACGTGAAGGTATCAATGGATGTTGACGTGGCAATAGACGAAATTATAATCGTCATCATTGTGATAATGCGAATAATAAGGATTCTCAAAATAATCCTTCACTATGTGAAAGTAATATTTGTCATCGATTTAACATGAGATTTTATAAAGCAAATATAGATGATTTGGTCCATTTATGATGTGAATGTGACAATATCTGATTTATGAATACATATTTATTCTTGAAGGATATGAACGTGCTAGTGGTAGTAAATATACCACACTCACCTCTAGAAGGAGGTTTGAGATGATATAAAAAAATAATGTCATAATTATGGCATGAATGGTCATTGGTCACATACCTATTGTATGCCAAAATATTTTGATAATGTGATTATTAAAGGACAACAATAATGTAAGAAACATATCTTGCGTATAATTTTAACCATGACCATAATGATATAACTTTCTCCTTAAAAGAGATATTCACCATATGGATGTTGATGAACATTGGTACTACAAAATTAATTGAGAACTCTGCAAGAGCCAATTATACTATTTTGGAGAAACAGAATTGATTACCAATAAGGTATTGTGTTGTAAGTCTCAAAGAAACTTATTCAGTTTCCAAAGTATACGCGAAAAAGGTTGATTATAATGAGACTATAAATAAAGAAAAGATTTAATATCTTCTACTATTACAACTTGTAGCGGAATAATATGTATGTGAAAAACTATCCTGCTTTATTCTCCAGTTTGTACTACACATATAAAAGAATACCATACTAAAGTGGATGTTTATTGATATAAAAACTCATATCATAATAAACTTGGAGTTTATTGATAATTGCATACGTCATGATGTAAATCTGAAGTTTATCAATATTGATAATTTATTCGGTTGGCATAATTAGTTTAGCCATATCAATTTAAGTAGGATGTGAAAAATAATAGAGAATTCGCATGGGTAAATATTAAATAACTAGAAAGTTCTTTATGAATTCTCTTATATTACTTGTTCTCATTAATTAATAGATCAACTAAAATTGGGATTGAATACCATGAATGCTGGAAATATCAAAGGTGAATATGGGCCAATTCACATGCCATATATACCACATAAGATGCATCTATGAGATGGTTACGTGTGCGATTATTATTAACTCGCAACATGGTGTTTGTGAGGTAACTTGCTCAATAATTTAATTTGAAGCATATTCCATGTTTTCTATTCAAGAAGTTCATCTTGAAAAATTGGTTTACATCACAGCTGGTTTAACAAAATGATATATTGAGTGCCTCCACTTAATATCTAAACAATTGCTTATGAGAACAAAGTTTTGTATATCGGTTTGATATACGTTATATACGAAAGTATATTATTTTCTCCCCTCACAAGTGGTTCATGGTCAGGAACCAAATAATTTCATCTTATTATTATTGACGTGCGGTGTATATTTGATTAACACCATAATACACAAAGATGAGTTCTCAAAGTTGAGGAAACAAGTTAGTTTTTCTAACATGAGGGGGAGACAAGATACAACAATTGATAAAAAATTACGTGTAATGAATTGTCATGTGTACATCTAGATCCTCGAATAAGATAATATGAACTTGAAGTTCATAAAGGATAATTATTGCAAAGCATGCGAGACGTATTTGATGACCCAAAGAAAGTAACTATATTCTCATTGCAAATGCTCATATTAAGTCCCAGAAGGACAAAGTCTATGGTATGCTTAAAGCGTATGGAGAAGTCGGTTTCAAATAAAATTCTTGATAAAGAAGATGAACAAATGATCATAATAAAGGAGGCAAGTGATCTAGAAGATCACATTACATAACACTTCATAAAATCTCATGAGAGATTCAGGTACTTGAATATATAAATGAAAAGATCTCTATATTATGTCGTTATGAAAAAATATTGGAACAGATATAAAATGTTTGTCGACAACATCTATCATAGCGCTAAGATAGATGAGGATCTTAAGTCTATTGAATATTGACACAAAAATATTGGCCAAATGGAAGAGCCACAATTCAAGTAGAATTGGTTTCATATGAAAGACATGTTGTTTTGGACCTGCAGTTCAAACACTTGAAAGAATAAAGTCAATGGTGTGTACAATCACTTTTATTTATCTTATATGTCTAGCATGACATGAAAAGTTGATATGCATCTAAAGTCTATTTAAATGACTTATTTGACTATACTTATATGACAATCCCCAAAGGATTTAAATTGCTTAAAGCATATAGAATTCATGGTCATGAAGTACTACATCCTAAGTGTAATTTTTGCACATATGTATGTTGTTATAACTATAAGCATGATAATATGATAGTGAGAATCTCTATGGAGATATTGAAAAGGGCATTCCATGACATTTTATGAAAATATTACAAATCTATCAGGAATGATGATGTCAAGGTGAACATATTCATTCAAGTGATAAATGACTGATTTGTTTATCAAAACTCTACAATCCTTTGAAGATGTTGCACGAGATTGGGATGCGAAGGTTCAAGGATGTGAATTGATGCTCTCACCAGGGCGCGCAGTTAATGCGCGTTATACTTTTTTTCCCTTACAAGGTTTTTGTCCCACTGAATTTTCCTTGCAAAGTTTTTAATGAGGCAACCAAAAGGCGTATTGTTAGATATGTGTACTCTTTTTCCTTTTTTAGAATTTTTTCCCATTGCGTTTTATTTTAGTTAAGATTTTAAAGAGACACATGTTGAATAGACATTCAAGGTAGAGTATTATAAATAAAATTTTATTTATGGTGGATGTCTATATTTATAGAGATTCTAGGTTTTATTACTTGGCGGCTAAGTCACCATCTCCCTATAAATAGAAGTTTCTATTCCATTGTAATTCATTACAAATCAATAAGAATTTTCTCTCCCCACTTTTCTCTTCAATACTTTTCTTCTTCTTTTATTATTTTATAATAATATATTAGTAATATTTATGACAATCTAATAGATTCATTACAAATATTTTTTACAGCCTTTCTACACCTCGGAATAGTGGTAAGGTCTGCGTACACACTATCCTTTCCAAATTCCACTTGTAAAATTTTATTGGGTTGTTGTTGTTAAAGATTATTTGATGTAACTATCTAATGTCAGTAAATCTTTCAGAGAAAATCCTAATCACTTACTTTCTTTCGCACTTTAATATAATTTGATACAAATATTTAGTGTCAATAATATTTTTCCAAATAAGAATACAAGTTAGTTTCTTTCACATTTCGTATTGATCATTTCCGCTCAGTCCCTCCTAATTTAGTAAACATTTGTTATCAGGGCAAATCAAGTATGATCACTTCCCAAAATATGTAAACACATTGAGGTCTGCTTTCACGTTTCCAACAAACTAAAATAGTTTACGTACATCATCTATATCTATATTATATTAAAAGTACGAAGGCCCTTAGCGAAATGTCGTTCGCCTTTTTTGTCCCTTAAAAATTAATTTTATATGAGACAAAATGGTCATTTTAAGTTTTTTCCCTAATATTTAGGATTTTTAAATAAACTAAATTAATACATTAAATCGTTCTATATTTGAAGTATATACACAAAGTCTTAATTTTAAATATATCCTTCCTTAATTAACGATGTAACATAACAAAAAAAAATTTAATAAAAAAGGTAACGTTTGGAAAACTTTAGTGAAAAAATGTTCGACACTTAAGACTCCTTTTAAACCACTAAGGACTTCTATTAGGGTTAGGAGTATTTGGTTTTCGTTAAAGAAATATAATAATTAATTTTAGCAATACAACTAACTTAAAAGCAGGAAAATAATATTGCAGAGAATGTAATCTCAACTGTTCAAGGTACATAGCAATCGTGCAGCTTTGTTTTTCAATAATTTAAAAAAGACAATTGTTTAAATCATCTTATCCATGAAATAATATCAATAGATAAAGGTGAGAATGAAGATAGACAAAAAAAACTAAGAGCAACTCCGCAAAAAAAGGGTAAACGGAAAAAAATAACCACTAAATCAAAAATAAACACTGAAGTTTTTTCCTAGAAAAGCTCTTAAATTTTTAAAGGCTATATATTTTTGCTGAAACTAAAAAGGAAGCATAATCAATATTCTTTAATTTCAAGAGTTTAAATTCTTATTTATAACTTAAATATAATATTTAATATAGTAGTTTATTCATCAAGATAGGAGACATGCGCAATGCACGAATGTAGATTTCAAATATTATACAAAAAATAATTAAAAAATTATATACCTTTTATATTATTGTAAAAGTACTGAACACCAACACAAAAAAATAAAATTATTTTCGAGATTCAAACTATATAAACTTTGCACATAATTTTTAAATATTTTTTCACCATATTGGCATGAAAAGATTGCAGTTTAATAGTACTATTTGTATAGTTTCTGAATATCTAAGTTTGAACTTTAAAAGTATCAAATTAATCTAATTATATTTAGCTTTAAAGATTAGTCAAATTAACTCTTGAAAAGTAAAAATATTCACAAAAACTATAAAGGACGAAATAATTAGCAAAATAATTATTTTTTTAAATCATTATATAAATAAAATTATTTTTTAAATTGGTAAAACTCTTAAGGTACATAACTTTATTTTCACAAGAAGAGCATTGACGGTTAATAAAAAAGATAGAGCACAATTGATTATGTTAAAATTTAACTTGTTATTTATTTTTCGAATTAGGTAACAAAAATAACAAGGATATTCATAATATATCCACGTATATCCTAAGAAATTACAATAACGCACATGTAAGACAAAATTTCTTTATTTGTTAAAGTTGCTAAATTGGATCAATATTTATATTTTTTGGGAGCTTAGATCTTTTTGGTTAATTTTTGTTCAATAACTCAAAAAAAATATTTAATATATTTACCTATTTTTTTTAATAATTATATACTCATGATATAGGTGCACGCGCAAAGCGCGTACCCTAAAACTAGTTCAACAAAAAGAGTATTTATACCAATTTAAAAACTCTTGTTATAAATATGATCTCTAGATGGATAAATATATAAACTTTATTTTTAAAATATTTAAAAAAGAATTCACAAAAAATACTCCCTCCATCTCATATTAACAGTTGTGATTACTAAAAATAGTTGTCTCAAATTATTTGTCAGTTTAGAAGTTCAAGATAATTTTTTTTCCCTTTTTACCCTTAGTACTCCCTCCGGTCTAAAATAAGTGATTTTTTGGCCTTTTTCTTGTGGTCCAAAATAAGTATTTTTTTCAGATTTCAAGAATGAATTAATTATTTTTTTCCTACATTGTCCTTGGAGTAAATAGTGTTGGAATGTGTTAGAAGTGTTTATGTGAGATAGTAAAGGTTAATATGATTAATTCTATTGCTAATTAATCCGTAAAGGTGGATTTCTTAATTTGTGTGAAAACATCCAAAAAATCACTTATTTTGGACCGGAGAGAGTAGCAAATATGTAGGAGTAATAATTTTTCTTGAAGATAAATAGAATAAATATTTAATGAAGAGATATTCTTAAGAAATAAATAAGGATAAAATAGTTCATCCCTTTTCTTAATTAATATTTCTTAAAGAATTTGTGAAAGAGAAATACGACACATAATATAAAACGGGTAGAAATAAGCATGGAGTAAATAATTTCGAATCCTATAATTCTCATATATCGGTGAGAAAGTCAAAAGGCAAATTTAATCCTTATCATCACGAAAAATGCAAAAAGTAAACACCAAACCAACAAAATTGTATCAATTGTAGCATTAAATTCCTCACCCTCCCCACACGCTAAACTCAAGGGTCTTTCTTGTCTTTTCATTAACCTCCATCCAAAAATTCCCAACTGTCAAAACCATCCTAAAGGACTTTTACGTAACTTCACACTCAACCACTTTCATTTAAAACCAGACCTTCCCTCTCCTCACCCTCCATTCTTACAAACCAAAAAACTCCCATCTTTCTCTCCGGTGTTTTAACAAAATGTCACTTCCAAAACCCAAGAAATCCTTCCCGTCGGTGACGACATGCGATACCACCGCCGTGAACCACCATTCCGTCGCGGCGGATCTCGACGGAACCCTCTTAATTTCCCGTTCATCTTTCCCTTACTTCATGTTAGTCGCTATAGAAGCCGGTAGCTTTCTCCGTGGACTAATTCTTCTCCTTTCTTTCCCTCTCATAGCTATCGCTTACGTATTCGTATCCGAAGCACTAGCCATTCAAATGCTCATTTACATCTCTTTCGCTGGCCTTAAAATCCGAGATATCGAGCTCGCTTCACGGGCTGTTCTCCCGAGATTTTATGCCTCAGACGTAAGAAAAGAGAGTTTTGAGGTGTTTGATAAGTGTAAGAGGAAAGTTGTGGTTACTGCTAATCCGACAATTATGGTTGAGCCATTTGTGAAGGACTTTTTGGGAGGCGATAAAGTTCTTGGAACAGAGATTGAGGTGAATCCGAAGACTAAAAGAGCTACTGGATTTGTCAAGAGTCCTGGGATTTTGGTGGGGAAATGGAAGAAATTGTCAATTTTGAAGGAGTTTGGAGAAGAAATGCCTGATATTGGAATGGGTGATCGTGAGTCTGATCATGATTTCATGTCCACTTGCAAGGTAAATAATTATGTATAAATTTAATTGCTACTCGATCAGTACTCTGTTTTATTTTATATAATACTAACATGATTAATATTTGGAGAGTCAGTCAGCTTTTTCTTTGATCACAATTTAATAACTATAAAAAATGTAATTTTCACGTAATCGGTAAAGTTATTGTCACGTGACTAGACATAAAAAATTTTAGCATAATTTTGGCGTTATTTTCACTGGTTTGAGTCGTGGAAATAACTTTTTGAAAAAATGTAGAGTAAGATTTTGTACAATAAACCTTTATTGTCGGACCCTTTTCCCGGGCCGCCGCATTCCTTGAAAGAAGAATCTAAAATCCTTATTCTTTGATTAATGTGAACTTATTTGCATTAACTTTTCGATTGATATTATACTGAAATTCTCTGTAAGTGTGAATCTTAGAAACACCGAGAGAGTGTTAATGAAGCTTTTGTCTCATATATGGGAAATCTAACAATATTTAAATCTTTGACGTTTAGATTTTCCAATTTATTCTTTTAGCAAATTGTATTTTTATACTAATAAGTGTTATTTGAGCTTGTTGTGCATGACGTTGTTAACCAAACATATCTAATTTAGTGGCCACGGTTGGACGTTAAACTTGTCATACTATTGTTGTTTATATTATATTCTCAAGTAGATGGCGTGAAGAATTCTAATCGATCTGATAATATTTCTTAAAATGGACCTTATTTTTGATTTCTTGCAAGAATCAACAAAGATAAGAATAATACCTCCAATCGATACTGATTTACTTACAACTTTATAATTCAATAAATTAAATAACTATGTGGGTAATTAGTTACATGCCATTTAATGTGGTGGTTGAGATAAACATGTGAAAGTAAATTGTGAGGGGCCTAAGCAATTACTCTCCTACCAGCCAACTAGCAGAATTCCAGTGGTCCTTCACTCTGAGTTGGCGTCAATATGACTTTAGATTGGATATACATAATACATGTGAATAAAATAAAAGTAGTAACGAATGACTTTATTTCTATTTTGTTTGGTCATTTATGTATTGTTAGTAGTTGCTTTTTCTTTATGGAATGATAAATGCATCGTGAAACCTCAATGTTACACCAAGATTTCATGTGAACTTTATGTTATGTGCCTTTTCTAACGAATCATGTTAACAATAGGCGGACCAAAGATTTGAAGGTCGAGGGTGTACTTTTGGATTGTATCAATATCTGCTTTGTATAAAGGGTGCCCATTACTATTTTCTAAAAACATATACATGTATAAATGAAATTTTTGCCGAACTTTATAGGTGCGGATAATTCCTCTTTGTATAGCATAGGTCCACCTCTGATCATGTACCTAGTCTCTTTGACCAACTAATAGGTGATCTACATTGTGTTTATGCTAACATATATATGTTAAACAGGAAGGTTATATGGTGCTCCCTAGCAAATCAGCAGAACCAGTTCCACTCGATCGCTTGAAAAGCAGATTGATCTTCCATGATGGCCGTTTGGTTCAGCGCCCAAATCCACTCAATGCCTTAATCACCTATATGTGGCTGCCATTCGGATTTGCTCTCGCTATATTCCGTGTATACTTCAATCTCCCTCTCCCAGAGCGCATTGTTCGTTATACATATGCATTGGTTGGGATCAAGCTTGAGATCAAAGGCCCTCGACCACCTCCACCATCACCAGGAACCCCTGGAAACCTCTACGTGTGTAATCATCGTTCAGCTCTTGATCCAATTATTGTTGCTATAGCACTCGGGAGGAAAGTCTCCACTGTCACATACAGTGTGAGCAAGCTCTCTAGATTCTTGTCACCAATTCCAGCAGTTGCTTTGACTCGTGATCGTGAAGCTGATGCTGCGATGATTAAGAATTTGCTCGAGAAGGGTGATCTAGTGGTGTGTCCAGAGGGAACTACATGTCGCGAGCCGTTTTTGCTGAGGTTCAGTGCTTTGTTCGCAGAATTAAGCGATAGGATTGTGCCTGTTGCAGTGGACTCTAAGCAAAACATGTTCTATGGTACAACTGTCCGAGGAGTTAAGTTTTGGGATCCATACTTCTTTTTCATGAACCCTAGGCCAAAATATGAAGTGAAATTTCTTGAACCATTGCCAAAGGAAATGACTTGCAAGGGTGGAAAATCATCGATAGAGGTAGCCAACCATGTCCAGAAAGTGTTAGGTGGTGTTCTTGGTTTTGAGTGCACTCAGTTGACAAGGAAGGATAAGTATATGTTGCTTGGTGGAAATGATGGCAAAGTGGAGTCCATGTACGCCAAAAAATCCTGAATTACATTTCATTTAGGAGAAGGTATTATATAGCTAATGGATTTGGGGGGGTCTTTTCCAGTAAAATTGTGTTCAACATTTAATAGAACTCTGCTTTTGAAGGGGTTTGTTTTTACATGATTAGTTACTGTATTCGTATTCAACAGACAATATTAATTGAAATCAAATCTGTGCTTGGATTAACTTTTCTGTGTTTTTCCTCCTTCGCTCTTCTTGTTTTTAGACTCAACTGCAATTTCAGGACTACTAAAATACATTTTATTTGTTGTTCAACAACAAAATATTTAATTTAACTTGCAAGGTAGATCTCGGAATTTTGTTTGTTTCTCTTTTGGGGGTCCAAGTATTAGCTGTTGATTCTCTGTATTTTCTCCACTTTTAGCATTATTAATCTTTGAGAACTTAAAAGTCCTAATCATCCTTGACCACATGGATTTTGCTTCAGGGCATTAAAATCACCTCGAGCTGAAAGCAGCTAAGTTCAGATTTCATCCAACAATATTCAACATATAAAGTTTTGGAATATTTGGTCCGAGTGAAAGAGCAAAAGGATGTGGGCAATTTAGCCTTCAACGGCTAAAAATGTTCTGCTTCAGATGCAGTTTTGCCTCCTTATTTCCTTTAGAGCAAGAGCACAATAGAAGTAACCATAAACTTAAGCTTTCTAAAGAACTAAGGCTGAATCAATCGCAAGCTATAATATAGAATGAGAACTCCATTGTTTATTTTTGTTTTACCTTTTGATTAGGAAAGGGAAAAAATATCGACTAAGCAAACATTTCCATCGGAATAAAAGCAAATCACTCCTGATTTGATAGTTAAATTTTCTGCTAATGCATGTCAATTGGGTAGTGGAAGGATGGTGATTAACGAGTCCGGAATCTAACTGTGCTTCTTTGGACTCAAAATACAGAAATAGGTTAAAAAAAACTTGATGACCAAAGTATATAAAATGTGTTTTTGAACTGCGTTTTACCTTAACGTCACGTCCGTTTTGGACGTTAAGGTAAAACGACTTTTAAAAAGACGTAGCGTTTTACCTTTTCTGATTGGACGTTTATATAAAATGTGATTTAAAAATTAAAGCTTTTTATATGAAAAACCTTAATAAACCACGTTTTGCAAGTAAAATTAAAGAAACTAGTGACTGTGACATATACAATCAAACTGAAATGCAAGTACTTTATATAAATCATGTCAGTCTTCTTTCTGTACATACATAGCTGCTTAAGAGTAAAATATTCCTTTCACTGCATTCAATCACAATGACCACTGTCTCTTCAATTCCCAACACAAATCCTCCTGATTTATACACCATGAATATAGACGAACCAATCAACAGACAACAAAAAAACCTTCCTTCCTCCACACATTAGTCCACAATGTCGATGCCTCAATTCCAACAATCAATGCTACCCAATACCATATTGACATGTCTGAAGAAACCTTAGCAACACATATTACAGACAATTTCATACCACTCTCCACCGAAGACAAAACAAGACTTTACTACCCTTGAAAATATTCCATCATAATTAAGGTCTTTGGGAGAAAAGTGGGGCATCTAACCCTTAAGCAAAAATTATAACAATTATGGAAACCAACAGAGTCACTGGCCCTTATTGATTTAGGCGATGACTTCTTCTTCATTAAGTACCAACGAGAAGAAAATATGACAAAATCTCTCCACGAGGTGCCATGGTTTGTGTTAGGCCATTTCCTATCAGTTAGAAGATGGGAACCTACGTTTTTAGTATCTAACTCCAAACTTTCATATACGGCCATTTGGTCTAGGCTACCAGAAATGCCCACTGAATTCTATGATACTCATATCTTACACCAAGTAAGAAATAAACTGGGTAAACTATTAAAAATTAATACATGTACCTCATCAGCATTAAGGGGACGTTATGCTAGAACATGTATCTAGGTCCCCCTCGAACAACCACTCAAGTCACATGTCTTTATAGGGCATCATCGCCAACAAATTCTGTATGAAGGCCTCAATATGCTATGTGATCGCTGTGGGAGACTTGGCCACGTTACGCTATACTGCCCCATCACCACGCCACCAGTGCCCACACCATCGACTACCACTCCTTCTACGGATGCACGAGATACCAAAGATCTACCTCAACAAACTACGGAATGGAAGACGCTCACTTTTCCAAAAAAGAAACATATTTCTGAACTACATCTACATGAAGCAACACAAGCAACACACAACACTACAACTCAAGCTTCAACCTCAACGAATTGGGCCAAAGGCCAGGGCAAAGGTACGCACCCCTCAAACCTTCCTACTGCTTTAATTCCGGTTAAACCTAATAGCCGACATGATAACAATCTACTAACATTAAAAAATAGCGTTGATCATTTAATTAGCACTAATGAAACGGTCAACCCACAACTACAATCTAACCTAGTAAACAACATTGCCAACCTAATAAAAGAAATAGTGGCCCAATTACAACATCTGCATACACAAAACGGGTCGACCCACATGCCCATACCACCACCCGACCTACCTCTATACAACAAACAACGTCATAACCCTAATTCACTCAATTCTAGGGTAAACATTAAACCTAGTGACACTCATCCACCTTGTCCCATTGCCACGTCACCTTAACCCCCCAAACGCCAATCAGGAACAACCTACCATGCAAACACAACCTTCTACTCCAAGCCCACCCCACAATACACTCAATAACCATGACTCCTCCTCAAATATATCCCATCCCACTTCACCATATCATCACACCAATCAGCTATCCATACACACCAATATTATACAACCCAGCCCACGTGAGCAGCTTATTGCATACAAAATCTCCCAAACCAATCCAGCAGTACCGCCTCAAATAACCAATCCTACCACTACTACTAATACCTGTCAATCATTGCCAACTCTACTCCCCTCACAAAGTTCTGATATCCCCTTCACACAACTGAAAGTACAAGGGGGAGGGGGGGATGAATTGTTTATTTTTAAACTTAACCGTCGTTAGTTGACTAGTTTTTTCAGTTAGTCGACTAGATGTAATAGACTAGCAGTAGTAACAATAGAATATAAGATGCTAAAACTAAATGCAGAAATTAAAGACACTAGAATATAGATACTGGTTCAGATTCAATGTTAATCCTAGTAAGTCCTCTTGGGTTGCAAGGGAGTTCTCTTTAGTGAATTAGTTTCTCCGAGTACAAGGAGAATGATGTGATTGCTCAGTTCCTATATCACTCGTCTCTTTTGATACAATGCTTCACTAGTGTTGTTCTCTATTTTTTTCTCTAACTTGTTACACAACAGATCTTAGAGAGCTACAATGTTTGTTTGCAGTAGAACAAAGAGAGGGTATTTGGTTCGATCAAAGTATGTTTTGCTAAGGTAGATTACAGGTTTAAATACTTTGAGAGAGGCTCAAATTCTGGAAGGGTTTGCCAACCCAAGAGATTTATTCCTTGGAAAGAGATTGATTCTTTCCAAGAATATGGATGTTCTGCAATGGCCCGAAATCTTGATTTTCCATAGATAGATACTTGCTTGAATATTCAGCGAGATCTTGATTTATTTGGTTCCTTCAGTTAAGCGTTGATTGATCCCGTCAAATCTGCATGATTGATTTCTTCTTCCTTTAATCGCGCCTTCTTTCCTTGATGGTTTCTGATTGATTCCGCCAATCTTGACAGCTACCCAAGAGTTCCTATACAAGGAGAAAATATATTATTTTCATTATTAAAATTTAATCTAACAACCCCCCCTTTTGATGATGACAAAATAATATATGTATAAACATCAGTTGATTTCCCTGTAGTTTGCTCCCCCTCAATACGAGCAGTTAGCTGGAGTCGCATGTAGTCGACTTCTTCAGGAAACCTTAATCCCCCTCAATAGGAGCAGAACCTGCATCTGCACAGAATACATATATCCTTTCTCCCCCCTTTTGACATCAACAAAGAGAGAATAACAAAACTACATGCATAAACATAATCCATAGCAGAATGTTCAGGTAGAGTTAGAACATAACAAAAACAACACAAAAACAGTATCCACCGACTGACATCGCCGTACAAAAATAGCACAACAAAAAAAATTATCTTAAACTTCCAAACTAACGACGCAGAAAATAGGTAAGAGTGTTGCAGACAACCTCTTTTAGGCGATCAAAGCTGGCGTTGGCTGAGACACTCATTCCATCAAGCCTTTCATGACCCTCCTTGAAAGCTTTGACAACGTTTTCCCTTACTATGAGAACTGCAACACGTATCTTGGAGACATCAGAACCTGTTTCCTTGGAGATATCATGAATGGTGCCAACAATGGACTGGGTGGCAATGAGAAGATCCTTGATTGCAGAGAGCTAATTCCCAATGGAGCTAATTTTCTCAGCAAGGTCAGAGTCATTGGGGCTAGGATGAGAAGCAGAAGGTTTGGGCTTGGAGTCTATATGAGCAGTCTTGACATCACATTCTTGTTTCTTTACCCACGAGCCCTTCACACACACATACCCCATACTTGCAAAGGCTCTAGAGTTGTATGATTTTGAAACATTGGTAAAAGAGTACGCAGAGATGGAAATATTGCGAGCCTCAAGAATGTGGGTGATGGCGATTCCATAGGGTAGATTAGTGGGATATTCTGCACTTTCAATAATGAAATTGATGACCTAGGAGGATAATTTGATTTTGACTTTGGTCATAAGGCCATAGACCAGAAAAGTGTCTTGTAGAGAGAAGGTGGAAAATAAGCCAGTACGAGAAAGTAGAGTAGTTGCCACAATGTGGGCGAGAATGCGAGTTTCAAGACTAACATCACTAGGGCCAAACTGGTTTGGAAGGGACTCAGATGGACACTCAGCAATACATTTTTTGGCTTGATCAAAGGAAATTTCAAAATCACTGGGCCAGAAATTTTTAAAGAGCATAGGAAAACCAGAACACTTGCACTGAAAAATCGAATCAAACACGGAATAGTCAAGAACAATATGCTTTTCTAGTACCAAGGTTTCTAACTTATCAGACCTACTAGAATAAAGATTTGCATAGAACATTCTCACTAAGGGTTCATAGACTTTAGGCGGAGGAACAGAAAAGAACTTGGACTACCCCTGAAAAACGAAAAGGTCCTTTACCTTACAATTTACGGCTTCCATGTCATCAAGGTCGACTACCCTCCCATGAGAAATAGGCTTGTCTTTTAGGGAAAAAAAGAAGTCCCTATTACGAGAATCCCAGAAATTGAGCTCCGACTTAAGGGAACTGGAAATGTCGATTTTTGAATTCTTTAGAGTGGAGGAGACAGGGGGTTCTTCCATGGGTATTTTACCAAGGGCTTTTCTCCTAAGGGTTGAGAATGATCAGAGAAATCCGCCTGAGAAGAGGTAAACCCCTCAGAGTGATCGGACCCTAGGTCTACTTGTTCAAGGGGCTGAGAAGAGGGTTTTCCCTTGACGCTGGTGATCTTTCTAGTGGAGGCAGAGGGATTTTTGGATTGTTTCGCCATTGTAGGAGATTGATGGTTTAGCACGATTTCAGAGAGGGGTATGAGGGCGATAAAGACAATGGAGATTGATACAAGAAGACAACATAAAAAAGGTTTTCCGACTGTTGAGTACAGAAAAGGAAAAGGCATTAGTGAGCAGTCGTGATGATTGGTTTTCCTTCTTGGAACACCGTGACTGATGTGAAAAGAGAAAAAAAAAGGAGGAAAAAATTGGAGGCGTAATTAATGAGTTAAAAGAAACATATATGGACTATTTTATACATAGAGTTAAAAAGTACCACATAGGTCCTATATTTAACTACTAATGCAGATAATGCCAAGGAGTTTTCTTAATGAGCAAAATCTTTCTTCTAATAAAGGCTTGGTAAAGATATCCACTAGTTGATCAGTTGTTTTCCTTTAAGAACATGATCTCTAATGAAGTGATGCTTAATATCTATATGCTTTGCCCTAGAATGATGATCATGGTTTTTAGAGAGATAAATAACACTTGAATTATCATAGAAAATTTGTATAGGTTTAAAAGAATGTTCATAGTTACCAAGCTGATGGGAGATCCATAGTAGCTATGCACAACATTGTCCAATAACAATGTATTCAACTTCAGTGGTAGATAACGTAACTGATGCTTGTTTTTTACTGTTCCAGGATATCAATGCCTTCCCCGGTAATTGACACATACCACATGTGTTTTTTCTATCTTCCTTATCACCTGCAAGATCGACATCAAAAAATCCTTCTAATTTAAAATATTTAGAGAGAGGATACCATAGTCCATGAGAAACGGTTCCAATGAGATATCGAATGGTTCTCTTTACTGCAGTCAGATGTGACTCCTTAGGAGCTGATTGAAACCTGACACATTTACAGACACTGAACATAATATCTGGTCGACTTGCAGTTAGATAAAGCAGTGACCCAATCATTCTACGATACTTAGTTTCATCAGCAGGGATTCCCTGTTCATCTTTGTCTAGACTCATTGAAGGACTCATTGGTGTGCCAATTGTCACAATCCAAAATCCACTAAGGGGCGTGATGGCACCGGACACCACTGTCAGGCAAGCCAACATTACTTAACTAGAGATTTCTCATTTTAGATATTCTCGAAATCACTTCTTTTATACATTTAAGCAAATAAATAATAATAAGTTACACTAAATGAATACTAATGTCTTTAACAATTTTAAAATACCGAATAATTCCAGAACCCGATGTCACAAGTGCATGAGCATTTACTAGGGAAATGAAATAAAATGTAGTAGCTGTCCGGAATACAAGGTGGACAGAAATAAAAATACAGTAGAATACTCTAAAGGAGACTCTACTGTCTGCGGGTCGTCTCGAGAAGTGCAGCTCACCTAAACCATGCTACTGCGCCCACTAGACCGCTAGAGTTACATGTGTATGTACAAAAAAATGCACAAAAAGTGTAGCATGAGTACGAAAACAACGTGTACTCAGTAAGTATCTCGCCTAATCTCGAAGAAGTAGAGACGAGAGGTCGACTTCGATACTTACTAGTGGTCCAATAATGGTACATTAATAACATGACAAATCAGGGATTTATATAACATGGTTATAATTCGATAGAGTGAAGCAAGTAAATAATTCTTTATTTTATGTGAAATTCCCAAATTTCCCCTTTTTGTTATTTATACATACATTCTCAAGCCGGGAAGAAACAATATCAATTTCAATAAATTTTAAGGCAAGCAATACAAGCATGTGCAAATCATGCCGAGGACATACGACCCGATCCAACAATATTTAAACTCTGCACTACCAAAGGTTCGAATGGCGCGAACCATAGATGCATATATTTAATCTACCGAGGCGTTCGGCCCATTCCACAATATATAAACACATTCAAACAGTCAATCAAGAACTCATCAAGGATTATCCAAAGAAAAGCCAATTCTCTTTTAACAATTCAAAGAAATGAAGTTTAATCCTTTTTAGAAATTCATTTACTAATTCGATGTGATTTAAGCAATTCAAACTGTTAATAAGAGTACAATTTATTCCAAGTATAGCATGCTTTTGGGTCTTAGACTACCCGGGCTTAAACATATTAGTAGCTACACACGTACTCTCATGACGTCGTGCATATGTAGCCCCCACAAATAGGAGCACAAATCCAATTAATTCACCTATGGGTACAATTCCCTCATACAAGGTTAGAAAGGAGACTCACCTCGCTCCAAAGTTCCATAACCGGCATTCCACGCCCTTTCGAAGACTTAAATTGGTGCACAACGCTCTAGAACTAGCCAATAATTATGCAAATCCATTAATATATGTTCAGTTACTCATAATAATCCAATTTACAACAATTCCTAACCCCGATCGAAAAGTTGACAAAAACGCCCTCGGGCCCACTGCCCGAATTCCGAAAATTTTCAAAGATAAACTTTACCCATGACCTAAAGAACTCAAATATATAATTTACTCTCAATTTCCATGTCCAAAATCATGGTAAAAATCCAAAATATAATTTTCTAGGTCTTCCACCAAAAACCCACAATTTTCAATAATTTTCATGCTCTAATCCATATGTAATCCAAGTATTTAACTCAAAACTAGTATAAACCACTTACCTTGACATGGACGAGAAAAATGGAGCGCCAAAATGCCTAAAGATCGGCTCCCATGGAGAAAATGGGGTTGAAATGAGCTAAACCCCCATTTTAGACAACCTTACTGAGCATTTCCGCACATGCAGCCACTTGACCGCTTCTGTGGTTCAGCAAGTGCGAGATACCATCCGCTTATACAGTCCTCCTCCAAGCCTCAGCTTCCGCATCTGCGCTTCTCCTTCCGCAGGTGCAGTCCCGCATCTGCGACAGATGGACCGCATCTGCGGTCCCAGCCTGGCCGGCCCATTTCTGCTTCTATGACCCAAGGGCCGCTTTTGTGGCTCCGCACCTGCGGCCCAAGCCTCGTAGGTGCGGTTACACCAGAGGGCATCTGATCATTTCTTCTTCAAATTCCAAAATTGATCCTTTAACCACCCGAAATCCACCCGAGGCCCCCGGGATCCCGTGCATTCACACCAACCAGTCCCAAAACACATTATAGACTTGCTCGAAGTCTCAAATCATATCAAACAACGCTAAAATCATGAATAGACCTCCAATCCAAGCATAATGAACTTTAGAATTCCAAACTTCTACATTTGATGCCGAAACCTATCAAATCGCGTCCGATTGACCTTAAATTTTGCACACAATATATATTCGACATTATGGACCTACTCCAACTTTTGAAATTGGAATTCGACCTCATATCAAAATGTCCACTCCCGGTCAAACTTCTCAAAAACCTTCAAATTTCTATCTTTAGCCAAATGAATCCAAAATGACCCATGGACCCTCAACTTCAGTTTCGATCGTGCTCCCAATTCCAGAATTACCATACGGAGCTATTCCCAGACTCGGAATCCTCAAACGGACATTACTAACACTGAAATGCACTTCAACCCAAATTTATGAAATTCCTCTAAAAATGCTAACTTCCACAATAGGTGCTGAAATGCTCCCGGGTCTTCTGAAACCCGATCTGGACATACGCCCAAGTCCAAAATCATCATACGAATCTGCTGGAACCTTTGAATCCCGATTCGAAGGTCAATCTTAGTAAATTCTTTCAACTTAAAACTTCTGAAATGAGAATTCTCTTTTCAAATCAACTTCAAACTTCCCGGAATTCAATTCCGACCTTGCGTATAAGTTATAATACATGAAATGAGACTACTCATGGCCTCAAACTGCTGAACGACATGCTAGAGCTCAAAATGACTGGTTGGGTCGTTACACCAATGGCTTTAGCATTGCTCATGCCAAATTTTTGAATCAGTTCCTTTGTGTATTTGGTTTGACATATAAATGTTCCTTCTTCAGATTGTTGGATTTGAAGTCTAAGGAAGAATTTTAGCTCTCCCATCATGCTCATTTCGAATTCACTTTGCATAAGATTTGAAAATTCCTTGCACATAAGAGGGTTAGCACTACCAAATATAATATTATCAACATAAATATGAATAATGAGATTACTTTCTAATGATATTTTAATAAATAGGGTAGTGTCTACTTTACCTCTTATGAAGCCATGATCAATAAAAAATGAACTAAGTCTATCATACCATGCTCGTGGAGCTTGCTTTAGTCCATATAGTGCTTTAGTGAGCTTATAAACATGGTAGGGAAATTTTGAGTTCACAAATCCAGAGGTTGCTTCACGTAAACTTCTTATTCAATAAATCCATTCAAGAAAGCACTTTTGACGTCCATTTAAAATATCCTGAAACCCTTAAATAATGCATATGCCAGAAGAATTCGTATAGACTCCAGACAAGCTACTGGAGTGAACGTTTTGTCATAGTCAACTCCTTCCTGTTGTGAATAACCTTGAGCAACTAATCTGGCTTTGTTTCTTACCACTTTTCCATCCTCATTCAATTTATTTCTCAAGACCCACTTTGTTCCAATTACAGAACATTTTCAGGTTTGGGTATTAGATTCCACACTTGATTTTTGCCAAATTGATCTAACTCTTCCTGCATTGCTTCTACCCAACTTGAATCTTTTAGAGCTTCCTCTATCTTCTTTGGTTCAATCTGAGAGATTAATGCTATGTTTGATTTCTTTTTGAGATCTCCCATGGTATTCATTCCTTTATTTGGATCCCCAATGATGAATTTTTGAGGACACTCAAGTTCACTTCTCCATTCATTTTGACGAACAACATTAGTAGTCGACTCCTTCGGATGATCTGGTACACTGTTGATGACTTTATTAATTGACTCTATCGTAGCATCAGGTTTATCAGTTGACTCTTGAGTTTTCCTTGTCTCCTGAATTTCTTGAGCTTGATCTTTATCACCTGCAGTAATTTCTTTCTCGACCGAGGTTCATCGAATATAATATGCACAAATTCTTCTACACATAATGTGCGTTTATTATAGACTCTAAAGGATCTACTGTTTAATGAGTATCCTAGAAAAATACCTTCATCACTTCTTGGATCAAATTTTCCAAGATTGTCCTTATCGTTATTGTGAATAAAACACTTACTTTCGAAAGAATGAAAGTAGCTAATATTAGGACGTTTAACTTTCCATAATTCATAAGGAGTCTTCTTCAAAATGGGCCTTATGAGACATCGATTGAGAATGTGACATGTTGTACTTACGCCTCTTGCCTAGAACTGATTCGGCAGTACATGATCTAGTAACATGGTTCTTGTGATGACCCAAAGGGTCATCACTTGTTTCCTTACTCATTCTGTGCTTCCGAGGCTTTGAAAATCTCATTTGGGGATTGCCTCGATTTGCGTGCACTGTCCGGGCGCGTAGCTGGAAAGCTTAAATATGATTCGGTGTGAAAAATGCTAAATTTTGATATTAATATAGATAAATTTGACTTCGGTCAATATTTTGGGTAAATGGATCCGGACCCGGACCCGTGATTTGATGGTCCTGGAGGGTCTGTAGGAAAATATGGGACTTGTGCGATGCCCGGAATTGAATTCCGAGGTCCTGAGCCCGAGAAATGAATTTTTGTGTGAAATTGTTTACTGAAAATATTTAAGGGAATTTGAAATGGAATTCGATTAGAACGTATTGGTATCAGGCCTGTATTTTGGTTCCGGTGCCTGGTACAGGTCTTATATGTGATTTAAGCGCTTTCTGTAAAATTTGGTTGAAAACGGACGTCGTTTGATGTGTTTCAGACTTAAAATGGAAATTTGATGTTTTATGAAAACTTGGAAGAAATTATGAATTTGGAGGTTTAATTCGATGTATGTGATGTTATTTTGGTGATTTGATCGCACGGATAAGTCCGTAGGATGTTTTTGAGGTTGTGTGCATATTTGGCTTGGAGCCCCGAGGGCTTGGGTGAGTTTTGGATATGCGTCAGAGTGCATTTTAAACTTAGGAAAAATCTTGTATGAACAAGCCTGCAGGCTTTGCATTTGCAAAGCCTGGTTCGCAAATGCGAACACGCAAATGCGAAGGCTAGTTTACAAATGCGAAACCAGCCCAGGCCTGACAAGAATCGCAAATGCGAAATCATTCTTCGCAAATGCGAAGGTCCATGGTTCGGAAATGCGAGACCTTTTTCGCAAATGCAAAGGTCCCCTGATAGGCCTGATTTCACAAATGCGAACAAGAGTTCGCAATTCCTATAATTTGGTCGGTGTTCGCAATTGCGAACCCCAGCTCGCAATTGCGACAACTGCAGCCCAACATATTTCATACTTAGTCGAATTTTAAGTCATTTTCCACCCCGCTTTCAAAATACAACTCCTTGGGCGATTTTTTCAAGAACAAGTTCATTCCAAATCACTTGTAAGTCGATTTTTACTCAATTCTTTCAATCATTAACATCATTTAACATGTTTTCCACTAAAATCAATGATTTTCATGGGGTGAAATTTGGGGTTTTGGGTAGAACCTAGGTTTTCTAAAAATTGGGGATTTGGACCTCAATTTGAGGTACGATTTTAAAACCAATTACATATTTGAGTTCGTGGAGGAATGTGTAACCGGGTTTTGGTTTGAACATTGAGTTTTGAACACGTGGTCCCGGGGGCGATTTTGGAAAATTTTGGGAGAAATTTGGGAAATTCATTTTTATGCATTCAAATTGATTCATTTAGTGTTCATTAAACCAATTAAGTAATTTGTGGCTAGATTCGAGCGGATTGGAGGTGGAATCATGGGGTAAAGCGATAGTTGAGGTTTGAGTGGAATTCGAGGCATCGAGGTAAGTGTTTGGTTTAACCCTAGCTTGAGGGAATAAGAGTTGAGTCTTATTTGCTACTTGCTAAGTGTCGAGTACAATGTATAGGCATGTTGACGAATATCGATACATTGATGTCTAGAATGATCGTGGGTGCTTAATTGCGAATAGTTGGGATTTTGTTATATCTTCCATGCTTAATTGATGGCTTCTATGTGTTGTAAAGATCTTGTGAAAGAAATTGTAACCTTTGAAATTCGTGGAGCGTTGGCTCGAGTTGAAATACAATTGTGAAGGTATATGAGACAAGTAAATCTTTGGAGCATTGGCTCGAGTGATAATGTAAACTATGAGATGAAAGTGAACGAAGGGTAAAGAGTAAATGATTTGTTCCCTTGCTGGGACGTTGTTGATTATTGAATATTTTCCCTTGCCGGGATGTTGAGATTTTTGATGTTGTACCCTTGCCGGGTTTTTAAATTTCTTGTTTGTGTTCCCTTGCCGCGATTTTCATCATTGCTTATTTATTCCCTTGCCCTAGTTTGTGATTGTTGTTTGGGTGAGGAAGAGTGTTAAAGCACGAAGGGTGATGCCGTGCATTGTTTGATTATGGTAAGGAAAAAGTGTAAAGCACGAAGGGTGATGCCGTGCCATGTTCGCTTATTATGCGAAAAGAGTATTAAAGCACGAAGGGTGATGCTGTGCCGCACGATGTACCATTCCATGCCGATTCTATTGATATATGTGACGAATGAGAGTAAGAGCACGAAGGGTGATGCCGTGCACATGTTATTGCTTGGTGAGTATGAGATTAAAAGCACGAAGGGTGATGTCGTGCACTTGTTGATTTCTGTTTCACTACATACTATTGAGTTGTGTTGTTTTCCTTTGTTACTGGACGACTCTTATTTGGAAATTTTTATACTCCTCATAGCATGCTTCCCCTCCCATATTGTTTATCTATTTTGTATTTCGATTCTATTGTATATATATATGAAACTGCACATGATTATGTGATAGTCTGGTCTAGCCTCGTCACTACTTCGCCGGGGTTAGGCTAGACACTTACCAGCACATGGGGTCGGTTGTGCTGAAACTACACTCTGTGCTAGTATGCACAGATCCAGGTTTCGAGCAGTAGCAGCAACATTAATGCAGGAGCAGGCCTTCAATCCAGCAAGATCCGAGGTAGCTTTACAGGCGTCCGCAGGTCCAGCGTCTCCCTTATCCTCTCTTTTAGTCTGTTATCTCATTATGTTCGAGAAAAACAGTTTATGTTTTCTTTCAGACGTTGTATTTAGTATTCTTAGCCGTTCGTGAGTACAGTGACACCAGTCTTGGGTAGATGATTTGTTGAACTTTTTGCTTTGCTATTCAGTTTTATTTATTGTTAAGACTTCCGCTTATCATTGCTGAATTTCATTGTTCATAAATGATTGTCGAAGAATCGTTAAAACGATTTGTATATTAATGAGAAAGTAATCAAGTTTGCCTTGCCTAGCTTCCACAAGTAGGTGCCATTACGACTCCCGAGGGTGGGAAATCCGAGTAGTGACAAGTTGGTATCAGAGCACTAGGTTACACAGGTCTCACAACTCACAGACAAACTTAGTAGAGTTTGAGGGATCGGACGGAGACGTCTGTATTTATAACCTAGAGACTACAGAGTTAGGAAAAGTTTCACATTTGTTCTTTCTTGTCGCACAGTTTTATTTTTCAATGCTGATTGAATTTCTACTCTGTTGTTTCACAGATGGCGAGAACACGCGCTTCCTCATCTACCGATCAGCAGTCCGAGCCCCAGGTAGCTCCCGCTAAGGGAAGAGGACTAGGCCGTGCTAGAGGCCGAGGTAAGGGCAGAGCTCAGCCCCGAGCAGCAGCACCAGTGGCGAAGCCTTAGGTTGACTTTGATGAGGAGGTTCCGGCCCCAGCCGCAATAATTCCGGTGGGCCCAGCTCAGGTCCCAGAGGGGTTTATTGCTACTCCAGTTCTTCAGGACGCTTTGGTTCTGTTTGTGGTCCTCATGGAGAGTGTCACCCGAGCAGGATTGCTTCCTGTATCACCACCCACTTCTTAGGCTGGAGGAGGAGCCCAGACTCCTGCTATACGTACTCCGGAGTAGGTAGCTCCCCAGGGTCAGATTCCAGTGGTTCAGCCAGCTATGGCTGTTTAGCCAGAGGTAATTGCACATACCGACGATGGAGCGGCTATGATCGCAGATGCTTTGTGGAGGCTGAGTAGGTTTACCAAGCTCTTCACTACTTCATTCAGCGGTGCTTCTTCTGAGGACCCCCAGGATTTCTTATATAGCTGCCACGAGGTTCTTCGGAACATGGGCATTGTTGAGTCCAATGGAGTTGATTTTGCTGCATTTCGCCTATCTAGATCCGCCAAGACTTGGTGGAGGGATTTCTGTTTAGCTAGACCAGCAGGGTCGCCATATTTGACTTGGGAGCAGTTTTCATAGTTGTTTATGGAGAAGTTCCTTCCCGTTACTCAAAGGGATTCTTATCGGCGTCAGTTTGAGCGCCTCCAGCAGGGTTCTATGACGGTCACTTAGTATGAGACCAGGTTTATCGATCTAGCTCGCCATACTCTTGTCATACTTCCCACCGAGAGAGAGAGGGCGAGGAGATTTATTGATGGTTTGATTCAGCCGATTCGTCTCCAGATGGCTAGGGAGACTGGTAGTGAGATCAGCTTTCAGGAGGCGGCCAATATGGCCTGCCGAGTTGAGATAGTTCTAACAGAGGGAGGTGGTCACGGGGGAGACAAGAGAGACTGTCATTCCGACAGATTCAGTGGTACCACGTCTAGAGGTAGAGATTCATATGGTAGAGGCCATCCTCCTAGGCCCTTTCAGTCAGCCCTTCAGGATTCTCACGGTACATCAGGTGGCCGTGGTTCTCAGGCACACTATTCTGATCAGCAGTCATTCAGTGCACCACCAGCTCCTATCAGAGTACCGCCACTTTAGAGTTTCCGTAGAGGTCATTCAGGTCGACAGGGACAGCAGACTCAGTAGTTGAGGGCTTGTTACACTTGTGGTGACACATGTCATATTGCTATATTTTGCCCTCGAGCACCGAGCCGTTCTCAGCACCAGGGTTCTCGTGCCATAGTTCAGGCACCGGGTGCTCCACATCCAGCCCAGCCAGCTAGAGGCGGGGCTAGATGTATTAGAGGTGGAGGTAGAGGTCTTAGAGGTGGAGCTCAGACCGCCAGGGGCGGAGGTCAGCTAGTAGCAGATCGACTTAGGGATACAGTTTAGGGTGGTAGGGCCCAGCCCCATTGTTATGCTCTTCAGGCCAGGCCCGAGGCTAAGGCTTCAAATGCAATCATCGCAAGTATGGTTTTGGTTTGTGATCGATATGCTTCGGTACTATTTGATCCAGGCTACGTATTCATATGTTTCATCTTATTTTTCACCATGTTTGGTCATGCCTAGTGATGCATTGGGCGTTACTGTATATGTCTCTACACCGGTGGTGACTCTATCGTGGTCGACCGAGTCCATCGTTCGTGTGTTGTAGTGATTGGGGACTTGAGACCCGTGTAGACTTGTTGCTCTTAGATATGGTTGACTTCAATATCATATTGGGTATGGATTGGCTATCACCCTATTATGTGCCTCTTAGCCTGGTTCGCAAATGCGAATGCTGGTTCGCAAATGCGAAACCAGCCCAGGCCTGACAAGAATCGCAAATGCGAAATCATTCTTTGCAAATGCGAAGGTCCAGGGTTCGCAAATGCGAGACCTTTTCCGCAAATGCGAAGGTCACACAACTCGCAATTGCGATAACTGCAGCCCATCATATTTCATACTTAGTCGAATTTTAAGTCATTTTCCACCCCGCTTTCAAAATACAACTTCTTGGGCGATTTTTTCAAGAGCAAGTTTATTCCAAATCACTTGTAAGTCAATTTTTACTCAATTCTTTCAATTATTAACATCATTTAACATGTTTTCCACTTAAAATCAATGATTTTCATGGGGGTGAAATTGGGGTTTTTGGGTAGAACCTAGGTTTTCTAAAAATTGGGGATTTGGACCTCAATTTGAGGTCCGATTTCAAAATAAATTACATATTTGAGTTTGTGGAGGAATGAGTAACCGGGTTTTGGTTTGAACCTTGGGTTTTTACCACGTGGTCTCGGGGCAATTTTGGAAAATTTTTGGGAGAAATTTGGGAAATTCATGTTTATGCATTCAAATTGATTCATTTAGTGTTTATTAAAGCAATTAAGTAATTTGTGGCTAGAGTCGAGCGAATTGGAGGTGGAATCATGGGGTAAAGCGATAGTTGAGGTTTGAGTGGAATTCAAGACATCAAGATAAGTGTTTAGTTTAACCCTAGCTTGAGGGAATAAGAGTTGCGTCTTATTTGCTACTTGCTATGTGTCGAGTACGATGTATAGGCATGGTGACGAGTATCTATACATTGGTGTCTACCATGACAGTGAGTCCTTAATTGCAAATAGTTGGGATTTTATTATATCTTCCAAGCTTAATTTATGGCTTCTATGTGTTGTAAAGATCTTGTGAAAGAAATTGTAACCTTTGAAATTCGTGGAGCGTTGGCTCGAGTTGAAATACAATTGTGAAGGTATATGAGACAAGTAAATATTTGGAGCATTGGCTCGAGTGATAATGTAAACTATGAGATGAAAGTGAACGAAAGGTAAAGAGTAAATGATTTGTTCCCTTGCGGGGACGTTGTTGATTATTGAATATTTTCCCTTGCTGGGATGTTGAGATTTTTGATGCTGTACCCTTGCCGGGTTTTTAAATTGCTTGTTTATGTTCCCTTGCCGGGATTTTCATCATTGCTTATTTATTCCCTTGCCCTTGTTTGTGATTGTTGTTTGGGTGAGGAAGAGTGTTAAAACACGAAGGGTGATGCCGTGAATTGTTTGATTATGGTAAGGAAAAAGTGTAAAGCACGAAGGGTGATGCCGTGCCATGTTCGCTTATTATGCAAAAAGAGTGTTAAAGCACGAAGGGTGATGCCGTGCCTCAAGATGTACCATTCCGTGCCGATTCTATTGATATATGTGAGGAATGAGAGTAAGAGCACGAAGGGTGATGCCGTGCACATGTTATAGCTTGGTGAGTATGAGAGTAAAAGCACGAAGGGTGATGCCGTGAACTTGTTGATTTTTGTTTCACTACATACTATTGAGTTGTGTTATTTTCCTCTGTTACTGGACGACTCTTATTTGGAAATTTTTATACTCCTCATAGCATGCTTCCCCTCCCATATTGTTTATCTATTTTGTATTTAGATTCCGTTGTATATATATATGAAACTGCACATGATTAGCTGATAGTCTGGTCTAGCCTCGTCACTACTTCGCCGGGGTTAGGCTAGACACTTACCAGCATATGGGGTCGGTTGTGCTAATACTACACTCTGTGCTAGTTTGCACAGATCCAGGTTTCGAGTAGCAGCAACAACAGCATTAGTGTGGGAGCAGGCCTTCAATCCAGCGAGACCCGAGGTAGCCTTGCAGGCGTCCGTAGGCCCCGCGTCTCCCTTATCCTCTCTTTTAGTCTGTTATCTCATTATGTTTGAGAAAAATAGTTTATGTTTTCTTTCAGACGTTGTATTTAGTATTCTTAGCCATTCGTGAGTACATTGACACCAGTCTTGGGTAGAGGATTTGTTGAACTTTTTGCTTTGCTATTCAGTTTTATTTAATGTTAAGACTTCCGCTTATCATTGTTGAATTTCATTGTTCATATATTATTGTCGAAGAATCGTTAAAACGATTTGTATATGAATGAGAAAGTAATCAAGTTTGGCTTGCCTAGCTTCCCCAAGTAGGCACCATTACGACTCCCGAGGGTGGGAAATCCGAGTCGTGACAAGTTGGTATCAGAGCACTAGGTTACACAGGTCTCACAATTCACGGACAAACTTAGTAGAGTTTGAGGGATCGGACGGAGACGTCTGTATTTATACCCTAGAGGCTACAGAGTTAAGAAAAATTTCACATTTGTTCTTTCTTGTCGTGCGGTTCTGTTTCTCAATGCTGATTGAATTTCTACTATGTTGTTTCGCAGATGGCGAGAACACACGCTTCCTCATATACCGATCAGCAGTCCGAGCCCCAGGTAGCTCCAGCTAGGGGAAGAGGACTAGGCCGTGCTAGAGGCCGAGGTAGGGGCAGAGCTCAGCCCCGAGCAGCAGCACCAGTGGTGGAGCCTTAGGTTGACTTTGATGAGGAGGTTCCGGCCCCAGCCGCAATAGTTCTGGCGGGCCCAGCTCAGGTCCCAGAGGGGTTTATTGCTACCCCAGTTCTTCAGGACACTTTGGTCCGGTTGGTGGGCCTCATGGAGAGTGTCACCCAAGCAGGATTGCTTCCTGTAGCACCACCCACTTCTTAGGCTGGAGGAGGAGCCCAGACTCCTGCTACCCGTACTCCGGAGAAGGTAGCTCCCCAGGGTCAGATTCCAGTGGTTCAGCCAGCTATGGCTGTTCTACCGGGGGTAGTTGCACATGTCGGCGATGGAGCGTCTATGACCGCAAATGCTTTGTGGAGGCTGAGCAGGTTCACCAAGCTCTTCACTACTACATTCAGCGGTGCTTCTTCTGAGGACCCCCAGATTTTCTTATATAGCTGCCATGAGGTTCTTCGAAACATGGCATTGTTGAGTCCAATGGAGTTGATTTTGCTGCATTTCGCCTATCTTGATCCGCCAAGACTTGGTGGAGGGATTTCTGTTTAGCTAGACCAGCAGGGTCGCCATATTTGACTTGGGAGCTATTTTCAGAGTTGTTTCTGGAGAAGTTCCTTCACGTTACTCAGAAGGATGCTTATCGGCGTCAGTTTGAGCGCCTCCAGCAGGGTTCTATTACGGTCACTCAGTATGAGACCAGGTTTATCGATCTAGCTGGTCATGCTCTTGTCATACTTCCCCCCGAGAGAGAGAGGGCAAGGAGATTTACTAATGGTTTGATTCAGCTGATTCGTCTCCAGATGGCTAGGGAGACTGGTAGTAAGATCAGCTTTCAGGAGGCGGCCAATATGGCCCGCCGAGTTGAGATGGTTCTGACAGGGGGAGGTGGTCACGGGGGAGACAAGAGCTCGTCATTTTGGCAGATTCAGTGGTACCACGTCTGGAGGTAGAGATTCATATGGTAGAGGCCATCCTCCTAGGTCCTTTCAGTCAGCCCTTCAGGATTCTCACGGTACATCAGGTGGCCGTGGTTCTCAGGCACACTATTCTGATCAGCAGTCATTCAGTGCACCGCCAGCTCCTATCAGAGCACCGCCACTTTAGAGTTTCCGTAGAGGTCATTCAGGTCCACAGGGACAACTGACTTAGTAGCTGAGGGCTTGTTACACTTGTGGTGACACAGGTCATATTGCTAGATTTTGCCCTCGAGCACCGAGTAGTTCTCAGCACCAGGGTTCTCGTGCCATGGTTCAGGCACCGGTGCTCCACAGCCAGCCCAGCCAGCTAGAGGCGGGGCTAGAGGTACTAGAGGTGGAGGTAGAGGTCATAGAGGTGGAGCTCAGACCGCCAGGGGCGGAGGTGAGCTAGCAGCAGATCGACCTAGGGATACAGTTCAGGGTGGTAGGGCCCAGCCCCATTGTTATGCTCTTCAGGCCAGGCCCGAGGCTAAGGCTTCAGATGCAGTCATCACAGGTATGGTTTTGTGATTGAGATGCTTTGGTACTATTTGATCCAGGATCTACGTATTCGTATGTTTCATCTTATTTTGCACCATGTTTGGTCATGCCCAGTGATGCATTGGGTGTTACTGTATATGTCTCTACACCGGTGGTGACTCTATCGTGGTCGACCGAGTCCATCGTTCGTGTGTTGTAGTGATTGGGGGCCTTGAGACCCGTGTAGACTTGTTGCTCTTAGATATGGTTGACTTCGATATCATATTGGGTATGGATTGGCTATCACCCTATTCTGTGCCTCTTAGCCTGGTTCGCAAATGCGAAGGCTGGTTCACAAATGCGAAACCAGCCCAAGCCTGACAAGAATCACAAATGCGAAATCATTCTTCGCAAATACGAAGGTCCAAGGTTCGCAAATGCGAGACATTTTTCGCAAATGCGAAGGTCCCCTGATAGGCCTGAGTCCGCAAATGCAAACAAGAGTTCGCAATTCCCATAATTTGGTCGGTGTTCGCAATTGCGAACCCCAGCTCGCAATTGCGATAACTACAGCCCATCATATTTCATACTTAGTCGAATTTTAAGTCATTTTCCACCCCGCTTTCAAAATACAACTTCTTGGGCGATTTTTTCAAGAACAAGTTCATTCCAAATCACTTGTAAGTCAATTTTTACTCAATTCTTTCAATCATTAACATCATTTAACATGTTTTCCACTTAAAATCAATGATTTTCATGGGGGAGAAATTGGGTTTTTTGGGTAGAACCTAGATTTTCTAAAAATTGGGGATTTGGACCTCAATTTGAGGTCCGATTTCAAAACAAATTACATATATG
This sequence comes from Nicotiana glauca, assembly GCA_026770625.1. Classification (NCBI taxonomy): domain Eukaryota; kingdom Viridiplantae; phylum Streptophyta; class Magnoliopsida; order Solanales; family Solanaceae; genus Nicotiana; species Nicotiana glauca. The sequence goes on from MU698175.1 coordinate 44,214, forward strand.
AGTTCGTGGAGGAATAGGTAACCGGGTTTTGGTTTGAACCTTGGGTTTTGACCACATGGGCCCGGGGGCAATTTTGGAAATTTTTGGGAGAAATTTGGAAAATTCATTTTTATGCATTCAAATTGATTCATTTAGTGTTTATTAAAGCAATTAAATAATTTGTGGCTAGATTCGAGCGGATTGGAGGTGGAATCACGGGGTAAAGTGATAGTTGAGGTTTGAGTGGAATTCAAGGCATCGAGGTAAGTGTTTGGTTTAACCCTAGCTTGAAGAAATAGGAGTTGAGTCTTATTTGCTACGTGCTAAGTGTCAAGTACGATGTATAGGCATGTTGACAAATATCTATACATTGATGTCTAGCATGATCGTGGGTGCTTAATTGCGAATAGTTGGGATTTTGTTATATCTTCCATGCTTAATTGATGGCTTCTATGTGTTGTAAAGATCTTGTGAAAGAAATTGTAACCTTTGAAATTCGTGGAGCGTTGGCTCGAGTTGAAATACAATTGTGAAGGTATATGAGACAAGTAAATCTTTGGAGCATTGGCTCGAGTGATAATGTAAACTATGAGATGAAAGTGAACGAAGGGTAAAGAGTAAATGATTTGTTCCCTTGCTGGGACGTTGTTGATTATTGAATATTTTCCCTTGCCGGGACGTTGAGATTTTTGATGTTGTACCCTTGCCGGGTTTTTAAATTTCTTGTTTGTGTTCCCTTGCCGGGATTTTCATCATTGCTTATTTATTCCCTTGCCCTTGTTTGTGATTGTTGTTTGGGTGAGGAAGAGTGTTAAAGCACGAAGGGTGATGCCGTGCATTGTTTGATTATGGTAAGGAAAAAGTGTAAAGCACGAAGGGTGATGCCGTGCCATGTTCGCTTATTACGCGAAAAGAGTATTAAAGCACGAAGGGTGATGCCGTGCCGCACGATGTACCATTCCGTGCCGATTCTATTGATATATGTGACGAATGAGAGTAAGAGCACGAAGGGTGATGTCGTGCACATGTTATTGCTTGGTGAGTATGAGATTAAAAGCACGAAGGGTGATGTCGTGCACTTGTTGATTTCTGTTTCACTACATACTATTGAGTTGTGTTGTTTTCCTTTGTTACTGGATGACTCTTATTTGGAAATTTTTATACTCCCCACAATATGATTCCCCTCCCATATTGTTTATCTGTTTTGTATTTCGATTCCGCTGTATATATATATATGAAACTGCATAGGATTATGTGATAGTCTGGTCTAGCCTCATCACTACTTTGCCGGGGTTAGGCTATACACTTACCAACACATGGGGTCGGTTCTGATGATACTACACTTTGTGCTATTTTGCACAGATCCAGATTTCGAGTAGCAGCAACAGCATTAGTGCGGGAGCAAGCCTTTAGTCCAGCGAGACCCGAGGTAGCCTTGCAGGCGTCCACAGGCCCGACGTCTCCCTTATCCTCTCTTTTAGTCTGTTATCTCATTATATTCGAGAAAAATAATTTATGTTTTCTTTCAGACGTTGTATTTAGTATTCTTATCCATTCGTGAGTACAGTGACAATAGTATTGGGTAGAGGATTTGTTGAACTTTTCGCTTTGCTATTCAATTTTATTTAATGTTAAGACTTCCGCTTATCATTGTTAAATTTAATTGTTCATATATTATTGTCGAAGAACCGTTAAAATTATTTGTATATTAGTGAGAAAGTAATCTAGTTTGGCTTGCCTAGCTTCCACAAGTAGGCACCATCACGACTCCCGAGGGTGGAAAATCCGGGTCGTGACAGTTCTTGCCATGTCTTGGAGGGTTCTATTTTTCCTTTAAACAACTCCATTTTGCTGAGTTGATCGTGGTGCAGAGAAGTTATGAGTATATCCCTGATCATTACAGAAGTCTTCAAATGCTCTTCTTTCAAATTCTCCTCCATGATCCTCTAGGTTGTTGTAATCGAATATGCCTTTTCTCTTTCAACCTTTTTGTAGAAGATCTCAAAATTTTTCAATGCTTCATATTTATGAGATAAGAAAATCATCCGAGTAAAACGTGAATAATCATCAACAATAACAAAAATATATCTTTTTCCTCCTATACTAGCAGTTCTAGTAGGCCTAAATAAGTCCATATGAAGCAATTGCAAAGGTTTAGAAGTAGATACAATATCTTTATTTTTGAAAGAGTTTCTAATTTGTTTTCCTATTCGACAGGCATCACAAATATGTGTTCTAGAAAAATTCAGTTTGGGTAGACCAATAACTAACTCATGCTTGGATAATTTTTCTATCAAATGCATGCTTGCATGACCAAGTTTCCTATGCCATAACCATGGATCATCAGACATGGATGTTAAGCAGATTTGACCATCTATATTTTCAAAACTATCAAGAATATAAACATTTCTATACCTTTTACTTGGGAGGACTATTTTACCTGTCTCATCTTCAATAGTACAGCCTATTTTCTTAAAATTTACCTCATATGCTGAGTTTCATAGTTGACTTATGCTCAGGAAATTGTAGTTGAGTCCATCAACAAGATAACTTCAGTGATATCACAGTTGTTGTTGAAGGGAATTGTTCCAGTACCAATTATCTTTTTTGAGTCATCCCCAAACTTAGCACTTCCTCCGTTAATTTTTGTAACTTCTTTGAACTGGTTTTTATCACATGTCATGTGACTGGAACATGCACTGTGTAGGTACCATTTTCCTTTGCGGCTTACTATGTGGTATTCCTGCAAAACATAGTGATTACTTTCTTTTAGGTACCCAAGCTTGCTTGGGTCCTGTGGGGTTAGTATTACTAGTCCTTTTCTAGTTTACTTGTAAGTCGCTTGGTTTGACCTGACAAAACTATGACTGGTAGATTTGCGCATGCGATTGAGTTGCATTTGCAATTCCTCAAGCTCCTTTTAAAGTACTTTCTTTTCAATTTCATATACTTCATGTTTGAGCTTCCAGTTATTTACCTTTTTATTTAGTCTCTTGAGTTCATTCATCATTTTTTGAAAGTTAAATCAAGAATATCCTGCAATTCATTGCATCTTTCACATTTATAAGATCTTACCTCGCTTGTTTCACCTCGTGCCATGAAATCGTTCTCATTGTTATCTTTGCATTCATCATCTGAAATGTCTTCGTCCATCCAGCATCCTGAAGATTTGTTCATCTCGTTTTCCAGAATCGTCATGAAGCAAAGATTTTCTATCTCTTCGTGTTCTGAACTGTCTTCAGCGCTCCAACTTCCAAAGTTTTTGTTCTTGTTAAAACCTCTAGAAATTTTTCTTTTTAGATCTGTGCACTCAGCTTGTATGTGTCCAAATCTTCCACACTCATAGCATTTTCCATCATTATTGTCTTGTTCATTGTATTGCCTGGATCGCCTAGGTGGAATTCTTCCTATTCTCATATTCCTGAATCTTCTTATTAGACCATCCATTTTTCTTGACAGCATATCAATTTCTTCTTGAAGGGCTTCAGGATCATCATTGATGTCATTTTCAGCTACTTTAGTTGAGGCCTTGAATGCGACTGCTTTTCTTTTTTCTTCTTGATTAGTCTTCTTGGGATGTGTCTTTTCAAAGGCTATATATTCTCCCCGTAGTTCATCATAGGTTAACTTGTTTAGATACTAAGATTCAAGTGTGACTACTTTGGTTTGCCACATAGTTGGTAAGCTTCTGAGAATTTTTCTAACTTGATCACCACTCGTATATGGTTTGCCGAAGGCTTTTAGATCGCTAATTATTTTGCTGAATCTGGCAGACATCTCTTCAGTAGACTCTCCTTCTTTTATTCAAAATAGTTCGTAGTCATGAACCAACATGTTGAAATGTGTTTCTTTGACCTTGCTGGTTCCTTCATATGTAACTTCAAGCTTATCCCACATTTCTTTGGCTGTGTCACAACTAGAGATTTTCTCATACTCCTTACCACTTATGGCATTATAAAGCAGGTTTCTTGCTTTGTTGGTAACTTGTACCACTTCCATCTGCTCTTTTGTATATGAATCTATATCTTCAGGATCAACAAGTGGTTGAGCAGCAACTAGCAGGGGATAATTTCCCTTTTTGATGACTCTCCAAACTTTAACGTCACAAGCCTTGGCATATGTCTCCATATGCACTTTCCAATGGGAGAAATGTTGTCCATTGAAGTATGGTGTCCTAACTTGTGAAGCTCCTTCCTGGAAGAGAGCTCCTATGATAACTTGATTTGCCAAGATCTTTTCTCACAAGCTGTTAAGCAAAAGAAAAAATGTGAGCCTTGCTCTGATACCAATTGAAAGTACAAGAGGGGGGGGGGGGGAATTGTCTATTTTTAGACTTAACCGCTGTTAGTTGACTAGTTTTTTCAATTAGTCGACTAGATGTAATAGACTAGCAGTAGTAACAATAGAATATAAGATGCTGAAATTAAATACAGGAATTAAAGACACCAGAATTTTTATACTGGTTCAGATTCAATGTGAATCCTAGTCCAGTCCCTTTGGGTTGCAAGGGAGTTCTCTTTAGCGAATGAGTTTCTTTGAGTACAAGGAGAATGATGTGATTGCTCATTTCCTATATCACTCATCTCTTTTGATACAATGCTTCACCAGTGTTGTTCTCTCTTTTTTTCTCTAACTTGTTACACAGCAGATCTTAGAGAGCTACAATGTTTGTTTGCAGTAGAACAAATAGAGAGTATTTGGTTCGATCAAAGTATGTTTTGCTAAGGATGATTACAGGTTTAAATACTTTGAGAGAGGCTCAAATTCTGGAAGGGTTTGCCAACCCAAGATATTTGTTCCTTGGAAAGAGATTGATATTTTCCAAGAATAAGGATGTTCTGCAACGGCCCGAAATTTTGATTCTCCGTAGATAGATACTTGATTGAACTGCATGGTTCCACTCTGCAAGAACTCCGAATCATTCTCTTGAAGCTCATCCTCTTCATCATAAATGATCCGCTTGCCCCGAAATGACCTGGACTAATAGGGAAATCCCAATTCATTGGGCCTTTCGATACAATCAAATAGAAAGTCCCAAGGGATCCATATTCTAGGAGCCCAAACTATGTGATTGAATAAATCCTCCCGCTTCAGCGAAATCTTGATTTATTTGTTTCCTTCAGTTAAGCCTTGATTGATCCCGTCAAATCTGCATGATTGATTTCTTCTTCCTTTAATCGCGCCTTCTTTCCTTGATGGCTTCTGATTGATTCTGCCAATCTTGATAGCTACCCAAGAGTTCTTATACAAGGAGCAAATATATTATTTTCATCATTAAAATTTGATCTAACAATAACATATAACCATGCAACGATGTCCCACTCCACACTTCCCACTAAGAACCCAAAATCATCGTCCCTCTCTAATGCCCTTCAGACCCCTGAATATCCACTTCCTCAATCCAGAAAACATGCCACACAAAACACCACCTCTACCCACTTACCCAGTAATCTACACATCACAAGCTCCCAACCCCTTCCAACCTCCTCATTCATGGTTGGAGATGGGACTCCATAATCATACACTGACTTTCTCCATGATTGTCAACAATTAAGAGATCATAGTGCGTCTCTAAAATCCCCAAGACTTAGCCCAGATAGTGACGGAGGGCATGACAGTGGCAATGAACTTTCACGGCCAGTACAACTGGACGGCCATACCAATGCAAGCCGTCAACTCATGGTGGAAGCCTTTCCCTCAATACCAAAAACACTACAATCCCTATCCAGACCTTCTATTTTACCCACAAGCTCAGTCATAAATCCCTTGTTACACGAATACCTCTACATACCCAACTCCCTACCACTGTCCCCAATGAGTCCTTTTGAGTCACTCAGACCCTCCACCTCAACTACCAACTCCAGAAGAACCAGAAATGCTAAACCCTTAAGAGCTAGCAACAATCATGGAAGAAATGAGGGAGACTCAAACAGAACCAGTCTGATTAGGTGCATACCATATCTCCGTCCTCAAGGAACAATACACAAAAAAATGGTTCTCAGTTGCCCACCAGAAGTGATCAAATGCCTGATCAAATTGAGGCCACTAGAGAACCCCAGAAGCGGGCAAGTTTGCGATGGTAATAACACCAACTTTCAGGGGGACAACACAACAAGCGACCCCAGAGAATCAAACTCAGGTGGAGTAGACCACACCTCCACTGCCACCACTTCCACACACTAAATCTATGAATTTTATAATTTGGAATTGTAGGGGTGCTCAGTCACTAGAGTTTATAAGGAATTTTCATTCTATGCTAGATTATTACCATCCTCCCTTAGTAGTTGTAACGACCCGACTGGTCATTTTGTGTTTTAGAACCTCGTTCCCTTAAATAAAACTTCCCGCACTTGCTTTAACTAATTTATGACTTGCGGGGACTGGTAGTTCAGAATTTGGAAGAGTTTTGAGTAAGAATATGTCCGTTTGCTTCTTTAAGTTTCTCTAAAAAGACTAAGTTTGACTTCGGTCAACTTTCTTGGGAAACAGACCCATATTTGTATTTGAGAATCCCAGAGGGTCCATGGGAAAATATGGGACTTGGGCATATACCCGAAATCGAATTCTGAGGTCCCTAGCCCGAATAATGAATTTTTTTTGTGAAATTGTTAAATTGAAGTTTTAAAGATTTAAATAAACTAAGAAATCATTGTTTTCCTAGGTATCGGGCTCGGATTTTGATTTTGAAACTTGGTACATGTCTGAAATATCAGTTAAGACCTACCCGTGAAATTTGGTGTCAATCCGAGTAGTTTAAGGGCGTTTTGACCTGTTGGAAGAAAACTTAGAACTTGAAGTTCAATGATTTGGTTCATTTGGTTTTGAGGTTTGATTCCTCGATTTAGCGTTGTTTTGAGTATTTCGAGGGTTTGAGTAGGTCTAACTCATAATTTAGGACATGTTGGTATGTTCGGGCTGGGCTCGGGAGCCCCGAGCATCAAACGAGAGAGGTTCGAGCGAAGTTAGAAATTGAGGAAGGGCTGTAGCTTTTGCTGCTTCTGTCATAACCGCATCTGTGGTTCTTGGACCGCAGAAGCGGTACCACATATGCAGCCTTCTCATCGCAAAAGTGGAAGGGGCCAGGCCCAGGAAAAACACTAGAAGCGGCCCAGCGACCGCAGAAGCGGTCACGCTTAAGCGGACCCCAGACCGCAAAAGCGGTCCAACTTCCCCAGGCCCAGTACCGTAGAAGCAGTTGGGCGTCCGCAGAAGCGGACTCGTAGAAGTGGGAGCGTGACTGCAGAAGCAGTCTAGGCTTCTTTGGGTCGTTTTCACAGAAGCGGACCTCGCAGAAGCGGGAATTCCACCACAGAAGCGCAAATAGCTGGGCAGAAGGGTTCATTTAATTTGAACCCAAAGCCATTTTTATCATTTCTCATTCCACACTTAGGCGATTTGGGTGCTTCCAAGAGAGGGTTTCCACATAGCTTGGTAAGGTAAGTAATTTCCCTTCATCCTTAGCTTAAATACATGAACATTAGGTAGATTAAACATTAAAATTTAGTAAAAATCAAGGGTTAGAGCTAGACCTAGGGTTTTAGCAAAACTAAGATTTAAGCATGGAATTTGTTATGTAATGAACTAGAAATCATATATTTGTGATCCTTAGGTGATAGAGAACAAATTCCTTCGAAAAATCTCGGAATCCGGGCACGTGGGCCTGGGGTCGAAATTTAGGAAACTTGTGGGAAAGGTTGGGAAGTCACTTAAATAGTTAGAATTCAACCTTGTAAGCCTTTATTGACTAGTTCTTGCTTTATTTTAATTAGTTTATGCTCGTTCGGCTACGAATTGAGGGTTTGGGCTTGTTCTTGATATTGGAAGTGCGCTTCGGAGCGAGGTGAGTCTCCTTTCTAACCTTGTAAGAGGGAATTGTCCCCATAGGATTAATGAATGAATAATTATTGCTAAATGCGGGGGCTACATACGCACCAAGTGAAGAGAGTCCGTGCGTATCTACTACTATGTTGATTGTCCGGGTAGTTTAAGACCCACATCATGCTTTATTTATGAGAATCTCCATATTATTTGTCTAATAAGATCACTTAGGATGTGTTAGTGACTTGAAAGAAAATAAAATCAACTTGCACACTTGTTGAACATTGTATGGTATACTTTACTCTAAATGTGCCTTTGTGCGTATTCTTGATATTGCCTGATATTTGTGGATCGGGCCAATAGCCTCGGTATGAATAGATGCATCTATAGGCGCGTCGTCAACCCTCAGAAAGTGTAAAGTTTCTTTCTGTTGGTTAGGACCGTCGCCTCGGTACTATGTGCACATGTTTGATTGTGGGGAAGCTTATACTTGCTTGTGTTGCTATTGTCCCAAAATGATGAATTATAAACCTAATGCAATGAAGTACTTGACTTATGCCACTTGCCATAAACTGTTGATACTTGTAATTTCTATGATTTGAACACATTATACTTATATATATATATATATATATATATATTATTTGACCTTTGTAAAGTCGACTTCTCGTTTCTACTTCTTCGAGATTAGATGGGATACTTACTGGGTACATGTTGTTTATGTACTCATACTACGCTTTTGTACTTAAATGTACAAGGTTTGAGGCAGGTAGATCTGGACATGATTCTGGTGCATACCAGTGAGCACATCTGGGACTTGTACGGTGAGCTGCTTCTCCTTCATGCCGATCCGCAGTCGAAGTAGTCTTTCTTTGTATTTTGTTTCTGTCAATCTTGATTCAGATAGTAAGATAGTATATTATTCTTTTATGTATATTCTACTAGTCGCCCGTAGCTTGTGACACCAGGTTCTGGCACACACAGTAGTAGACATTTATTTTTGGGTTGTATTGTCATTTTGACACATTATGATCTTTACTGGTCTTACCTTTATTTCGAAAACTTATTATAATTGTCTTGGGTTAAAGTAAAATGAGAATTTAATCACATTTCCACATTGGCTGGCTTGACAATGGTGTCGGGCGCCATCATGACATATTATGGAAAATGGGTCGTGACAGTAGTGCTCCTAGAAACTTACATACATGATCACCTCTCCATTAAGGAAGACTTTGCCTTTTCTCATCTCTCTCAAGAACTTGTTGATGGCCACGCATGAGGCATTGTGGTGCTTTGGAATGATCAGGTAGTTCAAGTCACTGAAATTGTTGTCACCAACCAGGAAACTCACTACATGATCCAGGTATGGTATACCTTTTTTATTTATAGACATATATGGACGTAACGTTCTTTCCTCTCGCAAAATTTCATGGGAAAATCTAAAATATATAGACGACACATAAAAGGTCCCTGGCTAGTAGGGGAGACTTTAATGACATTTTATACTCGCATGAAAAATATGGTGAATGTTCGTTAAATAACACTAGGGGCTATGATATTAGAGCAACTGGATCGTATAGTTGCAAATTATGCTTGGTTAAACCTTTATCTAGAAGCTCATGTACATCACTTGCCTAGAACCCATTCCGATCATTGTCCGTTACTATTATCACTTGATAAAAACCTTCGTAAAAAAAGTACTATATTTAGATTTGAAACTATATGGATATCACATCATGAATTTCCTAGCTTAGTTAATCAAATATGGCACCGTAATCCTCCTATACTACAAGTAATAACAGATTTTACTTCTCTAATAAAAACCTGGAACTACCAATCTTTTGGGAATATTTTTCAAAAGAAAAACAATCTCAAAGCTAGACTGACAGGAATACAAAAATCTAGCCGCTACCCCACTAGCAATTTCCAACAAAATCTCGAGAAGGATTTAATTTCCCAGTATAATCAAATACTCACTCTTGAAGAGGATTTTTGGAAATTAAAATCACGTGTTAACTGGCTTAACGAGGAAGATGCAAATACGAGATTTTTTCACTTATCTACCTTAAAACGAAGGCGCCGTAATAGAATAATTGCTTTAAAATATTATTCATGTAACTGGATTAGGGACATTGAATCGCTACAACACCTTGCTATAATTACTAACAAGATCTTTATACCACTACTCACATGACTTCTTAAAAAAATTATCCTACAAATAATTATAATTCTCTCTCATCAATGACGAGGCCGATGTGTATTGGAATTTCCTGCTCGTACTCTGTCAAATTCTAATATAGTTTAAGATATCGTCCCACAGAGACTGAATAATCTATGCTACAAATTTGTTATATTTTAACTACTATTTGAGAGAATCAAATTGATGAAAAGTGAGTGAGGTTTAAAACTAGTTAATTACTTAAAAAAACAAATATTTTTGGAAGATTTATAATTAAAAAGGAAGAGTTGGGAATCATTGAATTCACTTGATAATATTACTATAATAAAATCCCAATTTCTATATTTATTTCTCTGAAGAATAATTGCTTATTTCTAATACAATTATATTTTGCTCACTAAGAAATAATCAATTAATAACACTCTGTGAGAATTATGTTAATCAATCAATTTAAGACTAGTGACGTTTAAAACGAAATATTTTTCTTGCTTGAATTGTGCTAAAAGAAAGTAAAAACTTCGTGAGACTATTTTTACCAAGGATCAATAATCTTGCCTACAACAATTTCTCCAGGAGAATTAAAACTGAGGCAAGCAAGATTACCGACTTGAAATAATAGTTTACTGAAAAATTGCTTTCACACTATTATTTTGTTCATCGGTTATTATGTATTAATTTTGTTCTGCGAGAATTACAAAATTAATATATGAATAACTTAGCGATAAAGTATATAGATGTGATGATATAGTAATTAAAAACCATCATTTCAGCACAGTGTGAAAATGTAAATAAAAAATTTCAAGCCAAGAATATATAAAAACTAAGATAATATTATAAAATATAACAAGCTTCATCTACTATCCCAACAAAAAGAAATTACTCCATTATGGAGTAAGAAAAGCTAAAAAGAATATTTAGAAGACTAGAAATATTTTTACTATAAGGAAAGAAAAGAAAGAAAGACCAAGACTAGTTCTTGTCGTCCAAAGATTGGATATCCTTATACAAAGAGAGCTTGCTATTTATAGGAAAAGATGAGTAGCTTTTGTCATGTTCCACTTTTGCGAATGTGAAATCCATGTCTGCGAAGTGACCTTTGTGTACGTAGATTCTATATATAGAAATATGCACTTGTGCTTCACTCTTGACTTCATGAGTTAGTCTTGCAAATGTAGCTTCCATGTATGCGAAGTGACCTTTGTGTTGGAAGATTCAATATATGCAAATATGGCACTTGTGCTTCATAATCCTCTTCTCTTTTTCACATTTACTTCACAACTCAATTCACAACTTGAGCCAATGCTCTATAATGTTCAATTGCCAACAATAATTCCATAAATCATTTCACAACTTGAGTCAACGCTCTTCAATGTTCAATAACCAAAATTTCTTCCACAAGCCTTGTTCAACAATAAAAATATCACATAAGGCATGAACAATACAAAACGAAGTCATATTAATCATAGTATAAGACTCACGATCATGCTTGACACCAACGTATAGATACTCGTCACCAGGCCTATACGTCGTACTCAATAATTAACACATAGCAAATAGGACACAACTCCTAATCCCTCAAGCCAATGTTAGACCAAACACTTACCTCGATGCCACAAACCCAATTCAAGCCTCAAATACCGCTTTACCTCTTGATTCCACCACCAATTCACTTGTATCTAGTCACAAGTTACTTAATTATATCAATAAATGCTAAATAAATCACTTCTAATGCATGAAAATAGGTTTTCCAAAGTTTTTCCCAAAAAGTCAAAAATTGACCAGTGCCTGCTTGGTCCAAACCCGAAATTTGGGCCAAAACCCGATTACTCATTTATCCACGAACTCAAATATACAATTTATTTTGGAATCGGACCTCAAATCGAAGTACAAATCCTCAAAATTCGAAAATCCTAAGTTCTACCCAACACACCCAATTTTTCCCATGAAAACCCTTGATTTTTAGTTAAAATCATGTAGAAGGAAGTTAAAAAGTGAAAGAAATGAGTTTAAAATCACTTACTTGTGTTTTGGGAAAAGAAAGAGTGCTTGAAAAATCGCCCTTTATGTTTTAGGTTTCTGAAAATGGTAAAATAACTGAAAAGTCCTGTTTATATACTCCTCTCAGACCCTCACTGCGGACCGCATAAAAAGGGATTGCGGCCGCGGAGCTCCACCGCGAACCGCAATATATCGAGCACGGCCACGGAGGCTTGGCCTTTCTCTTTCGCGGACCGCATAAATCCCACCACGGTCGCGGAGGCCCCACCGTGGTCGCGAGAAAGCACTGCGGACCGCAAAACCAGGTTCAGAGACCTGCAACTTCTCTGAACCTGCAAATACTATTTTTCTAAGTCTAAATCCACTCCGTGGCCTATCCAAAACTCATTTGAGCCCTCGGATGTGACGACCCGGCCCGTCATCTCATGTGTTACTGCCTCGTTTTCCCCGTTTATTGCTTCTTCATATTTCATTATCGACATTGGGTGAGTTAGAGTCGAATTGGTTTGGTTTTGGTAGGAAATGAAACATTTAGTCTCCTTAAGGAAGGCTTCTATTGGAAAAGTCTACCGGATGTTGACTATTGAGTTAGAGGGCTCGGATGTGAATTCTGGTGATTCAGTTAGCTTTGGGGGATGATTTGTGACTTAGGAATGCGATCGAAATTGATTTTGAAGGTCCGGTGTAGAATTAGGCTTGAATTGGCAAAGTTAGTAATTTGGCGAATTCCGGTTGGTAGGTGAGATTTTGATCCGGGGTTCGGAATGGAATTCCGAGAGTTGTAGTAGTTCTGTTAGGTGATTTTGGATATGTGTGCAAAATTTCAGGTCATTCGGAGGTGTTTTGGTCGGGTTTTTGATCAAATGCGTATTTCGGAAGTTTTGAAGAAATTTAGGCTTGAATCCGATGTGATTTAATGGTTTTAGCGTTGTTTGCTATGTTTTAAAGATTGGAGCAAGTTTGAATAATGTTTTAGGATGTGTTGGTGCTTTTAGTTGAGGTCCTGGGGGCCTCGGGGTGATTTCGGGTGGTCAATCGAACCATATTTGGACTTAAAGTGTTGCAGGTTTTTCAGCTGTGGTGTTGCAGAAGATTTACCCATCGCGTTCGCGATGGGTAGGGTCGCGAACGCATAGAGGAGAGTTGGTAGGTATGGAAATTGGTCTTTGCATTCGCGTCTCCTTGGTCGCGTTCGCGTAGTATTGAAAGGCGAAGCTCCGCGTTCGCGTTTGGTGTCACACGTTCGCATAGAGGAAATCTGAGGGGCCAGGAATTTGGCCTACGCGTTCGCATCTATGGGCTTCGCGATCACGTTGATGTAAGACCCAGGCCTTCGCGTTCACGTGGGTGGTGCCGCATTCACGAAGGGCATTTTTGGAAGCATGAATATTTGGTCATCGCAAACGCGTGGGTTGTGACTGCGTTCGCGTAGGGTAAATCACCTGGGCAGAAAGGGTTTTATTTGAATAATTCATCCGCAAGTCTATTCATTTTTCCTCCATTGTTGACCACCTTGAGAGCCTTTTGGGAGTAATTGAAGAGGGTTTCGACGGGGATTGATTGGAGGTGAGTCTCGTGACCTAGAAACGTCATTTTATTGAAGAATCAATCTTTACTTATTGGAAATTTGGGTAAAAATTGGAAGAACTAAGGCTTGGTTTTTGAAATGAAAATTTGGGATTTGAAAGGGCATTTGAACTCCGATTTTGGTAAATTTGATATGTATGGACTCGTGGAGAGACGAGGAATCCGGTAATGTAAATTTTGTAATTTTTTGAGAAGTGGGCCCGGGGCTCGGGTTTTGCCAACTTCGTGATTTTTGAGTCTTTTCAATTGGGTTATGTTCCTTTAGCCTATTGTAACGTATTCCTTGTGGTTTTGATCAGATTCGATGTGCGAGGAGGTCGATTCAAGAGGAAAAGGCATAGCGAGCTACATTTGTGGCCGGCTTGAGGTGATTAATAGATGTAAATGATGACCTGAGGGTTTGAAACCCCGGAATGTCGCATCGTGACGCTATATTAAGGCGAGACACATACTTTATGATGAGTGTGGGGTCGTTTGTGATTGGGGATTGTGACTTAGTCCGTCCCGAGTGATGTTCATACTGTATTCTTGACTAGGAATTGTTTGGTAATCATCCTACTTGGATTTTATGGATATATTTGGGCTTTTTGCCGATCTTTAGAATCCTTCAGGGATTATTATTACTGTTTTCATATTTCTTGGCATGTTAAATGATTTCAGTCCTGAGTTTAAACTCTGTTTTTGAAATGTTCAACCATATTTCTAAGATTTGAAACTTAAGCTACATTTTCTGACGTTTTGAGCTGAGAGCTATTACTTTAATATTGCCCGAGTGGCTTACGTACATGTTCTGGACTGAGTATGGATCGGGCTGCACGCCGCAGCGATGCTATGTTGATATTGCGCTTGGGCTGTAGGAGCCTCTCCGAAGTCTGAACCCCCACAGTGAGTGCGGGTACCCAAATAGATCGAGCTATGCATTGCATTGATATTTATTTGTTTTACCTATCACTGATTTGCTGCTATTTCACCATTAAATGTGTTGGATTGCCTGTTATAGCTTTACATTGTAATATTTCGTGATTTCTTATCTTCAGCCATTATCTATGTTTATTACTCAATGAGTTGGAGTACTCACTTTACTCCCTGCACCATGTGTGCAGATACAGGTATCCCGGAGGCTCAGTAGAGTTATTGGCTGCTTGCAGATTTATCCCGGAGTTGTCGAGGTAGCTGCCTGACATCTGCAGGACCCGACTACACCCCTTATCCTTTTGCTTCCACATCCTAAACTCTTTTATGTGTAGATATGATACTCAGTTGTATTTAGAGGCTCTAGACTCGTGACCCCAGATCTGTTAGGAGTGTTTTGATAGTTGTTATGGTTTTTCCGTATTGTTTCTATTTATTATCGGGTTGGAAATCTTGTTAACTGCTAAATTAACTCTATTAATTGGTAATGGGTTTTCGTACTTGGGTTGAGAGTGTTCAAATGGTCGGATTTGCCTAGAAATTGTGTTGGGCGCCATCACGACCGGGATTGGGGTCGTGACAAGTTGGTATCAGAGCCTAGGTTACTAGGCCTCGCGAGTCATGAGCCGATTTAGTAGAGTCTCGCAGAGCGGTATGGGGACGCCTGTATTTCTCCTCGAGAGGCTGAAGAACCTTTAGGAATACTTCATATTCTTAAAATTGTTATCGTGCGGCTTTGTTGATTCAAGAACTAAACTTCTGTATTCTATTCTCTCGCAGATGGCGAGAACTCGTGCTACCGGACGTGACGGACGACCACCATTACCACCCGCTAGAGGCCGTGGTCGTGGTCGAGGCAAACCAGCAAGGGCAACACCTGCAGATCCACCAGCTGCCCCAGTTCAGGACCAGACTCCAGCTGTAGATGCTCCAGCAGCACCTGTTCAGGCACCGGCAGTGCCCATTGTGATTCTTGGCCTCCAGGAGGCCTTAGCTCAGATACTATCCGTCTGCACTGGCCTGGCTCAGGCAGTCTCAGCCACTACTACAGTAGCTACCTCACAGACCAGGGGAGGTCATCAGACCCCCGCTGCTCGCACACCTGAGCAGGTTGTTTAGGGATTACAGACATCGGGAGCAGCCCCAGCTCAGCCAGTTGTACCAGTTGCCCCAGTTGCACCAGTAGAACCAGCTCCAGATTATGTGGTTCCAACTATGCCAGATGATGAGCAGTGTCGACTGGAGAGGTTCGATAGGCTCCAGCCTCCGACGTTCAGTGGTGCGGAAGGCGAGGATGCCCAGGGATTTCTAGACAAGTGTCAGCGTATGCTTCGCACCACAGGGATTTTGGAGTCGAGTGGAGTATATTTTACTACTTTCCAGTTCTCAGGGCCTGCTTTTACATGGTGGGAGGATTTTGAGAGGCGTAGGCCTGTTGGCTCCGCGCCCCTCACATGGCAGCAGTTTACCACTCTATTTCTAGAGAAGTACGTACCACAGTCTCGCAGGGAGGAGCTACGTCATTAGTTTAGTGGTTGATTCAGGGGGATATGCCTGTGACCCAGTACGAGATGAGGTTTACGCAGTTAGTTCGGCATGCTACTTGGATGATCCCGACAGATCGGGAGACGATTAGGAGGTTCGTGGATGGCCTCAACTATTCACTTCACATTTTGGTGACCAGAGAGAGGGTTATGGGTGCCTCGTTCGAGGAGGTAGTTGACATGGCTCGAGAGATCGAGACGGTTCGCCGTAGGGAGCATGAGGAGAGGGAGGCCAAGAGGCCTCGAGGTTCAGGTAGCTTCAGTGGTGCTCCGTCTAGAGGCCAGTTCCAGCGTGGCAGAGGTCATTCCTTCAGGCCTCCTCAGTCAGGTCGTCCAGAGTATGGTGGGTCCTCTTCAGGCCGTGGTCATCAGGGATTTTAGCAGGGCCAGTCTTCACTTAGTGCCCTCCCAGCACACAACTCTACTCCTGCCTCTTCAGCCCAGGGTTCTTCAGCAGTGAGGGGTTCCCTTCAGTCCCCTTCTCCAGCGTCGGGTAGTTGCTACGAGTGCGGTGAGTTGGGTCACATGAGGAGGCAGTGTCCTCGGCTTCGTGGTTGTCAGTCTCAGCCGAGGGACCAGCCCTCATCTTCTTCTCCTGTTTCTTCAGCACCCACCCAGTGAGCTAGGGGTGGAGGCCAGGTAGCCAGGGGCCGCCCCAGGGATGGAGGCTGGACTGGCGGTGGTCAGGCTCGATTCTATGCACTCCCAGACAGGAGGGACGCCATTGCATCAGATGCTGTTATCACAGGTATTATCTCAGTCTGCCACAGGGATGCCTCTTTCTTGTTTGATCCTGGATATACCTATTCCTATGTATCTTCATATTTTGCTCATCACTTGGGTACGACCCGAGTGTGTCTTGCTTTACCTGTTCACGTATCTACCCCGGTGGGTGATACTATTATTGTAGATCATGTATATCGATCTTGTCTGGTGACTTTTGGGGGTCTGGAGACCCCAGTTGACTTATTGCTGTTGAGCATGGTAGATTTTGATGTTATTCTGGGCATGGACTAGCTATCTCCTTGCCACGCTATTTTGGACTGTTACGCCAAGATAGTTACGTTGGATCTACTGGGTGTTCCGAGGATTGAGTGGCGTGGTATGACTGACTATGTTCCTAGCAGGGTGATTTCTTTCCTAAAGGCCCAGCAGATAGTTGGGAAAGGTTGTCTATCGTATTTGGCTTTTGTGAGAGATGTCGGATCTGAGACTCCTAGCCTTGATTCTATCCCCGTTGTGAGGGACTTCCCTGATGTGTTTCCAGCAGACTTGCCGGGCATGCCACCGGACAAGGACATTGATTTCAGTATTGATCTGGTGCAGGGCACTCATCCCATCTCTATTCCTCCCTATCATATGGCACCAGAAGAATTAAAGGAGTTGAAGGAGCAGCTTCAGGAACTCCTGGATAAGGGGTTCATTCGTCCGAGTGTGTCACCGTGGGGTGCTCCGGTCTTATTTGTGAAGAAGAAGGATGGCACAATGAGAATGTGCATTGACTATAGGCAACTGAACAAGGTGATAGTGAAGAACAAGTATCCTCTGCGCCGTATTGATAATTTGTTTGACCAGCTTCAGGGGGCAAGGGTATTCTCCAAGATTGATCTCCGTTTGAGCTATCACCAGCTGAAGATTAGGGATTCAGATATTATGAAGACTGCTTTCAAGACTAGATATGGGCACTATGAGTTTCTGGTTATGTCCTTTGGGTTAACTAATTCCCCAGTAGCATTCATGCACTTGATGAACTGCGTGTTTTGGCCGTATCTGGATTCATTTGTGATTGTTTTTATTGATGACATCCTGGTGTACTCGCATAGCCAAGAGGAGCACACATAGCATTTGAGAGTGGCATTACAGAGATTGAAGGAGGAGAAGCTTTATGCAAAGTTCTCCAAGTGCGAGTTCTGGCTAGGCTCTGTGGCTTTCCTGGGGCACGTGGTGTCCAATGATGGTATTCAGGTTGATCCGAAGAAGATAGAGGCAGTGCAGAGTTGTCCTAGACCGTCCTCAGCCACAGAGATTCAAAGTTTCCTCGATTTGGTGGGTTATTATCGCCAGCTCGTTCAAGGCTTTTCATCTATTGCTTCGCCCCTAACTAAGTTGACGTAGAAGAATGTACCATTTGTATGGTCGGATGAGTGCGAGGAGAGCTTTCAGAAGCTTAATACATCTTTGACCATAGCTCCAGTATTGGTATTGCCATCAACTTCAGGTTCTTACATGGTGTATTGTGATGCTTCAAGAGTTGGGATCGAATGTGTATTGATACAGGAGGATAGAGTTATTGCATATGCTTCTCGTCAGTTGAAGCCCCATGAGAAGAACTACCCTGTACATGACTTGGAGTTGGCTGCTATAATTCATGCTTTGAAGATTTGGAGGCACTATTTGTATGGCGTATCTTGTGAGGTATTCACTGATCATCGCAGGCTTCAACATCTATTCAAGCAGAAGGATCTTAATTTGAGGCAGCAGAGGTGGCTTGAGTTACTCAAGGACTATGATATTACCATATTGTATCACCCTGGGAAGGCCAATGTAGTGGCCGATGCTTTGAGCCGAAAGGCGGTTAGTATGTGTAGTTTGGCGTACATTCCAGCTGGGAGAGGCCCTTTGCAGTTTATGTCCGGGCTTTGGCCAATCGGATGGTGAGGCTAGATATTTTGGAGCCTTCTCGGGTGTTGGCTTGTGTGGTTTCTCGGTCTTCCTTGTATGACCGCATTAGAGAGCGCCAGTATGATGACCCGCATTTGCTTGTCCTTAAGGACAGGGTCCAGCATGATGATGCCAGAGATGTGACTATTGATGATGATGGCGTGTTCAGGATGCAAGGCCCGATTTGCGTGCCCAATGTGGATGGGCTTCGGGAGTTGATATTAGAAGAGGCCCACAGCTCGCAGTATTCCATTCATCCGAGTGCCGTGAAGATGTATTAGGATTTGAGGCAGCACTACTGGTGGAAGAGAATGAAGAAAGATATTGTGAGTTATGTAGCTTGGTGTCTCAACTGTCAGCAGGTCAAATATGAGCATCAGAGGCCCGGTGGTGTATTTCAGCGGATGGATATTCCAGAGTGGAAGTGGGAGAGGATTACTATGGATTTTGTGAGTGGTCTCCCTCGTACCTCGAGGAAGTTTGATTCGATTTGGGTGATTGTGGATCGGCTGACCAAGTCTACGCACTTCATTCCGGTGTGTACCACCTATTCTTCGGAGCGGCTGGCAGGGATTTTCATCCTGGAGATTGTACGTTTGCATGGGGTCCCAGTTTCTATTATCTCAGATAGGGATACTCAGTTTACTTCCCAGTTTTGGAGGACTTTTCAGCGAGAGTTGGGTACACAGGTGGAGCTGAGCATAACATTTCATCCTCAGACGGACGGGCAATCCGAGCATACTATTCAAATATTGGAGGACACGTTGCATGCTTGTGACATTGATTTTAGAGGTTCTTGGGCTGAGTTCTTGGCACTTGCAGAGTTTGCTTACAACAACAACTATCAATCCAGTATTCAGATAGCACCGTATGAGGCCTTATATGAGAGACAGTATAGGTCTCCGGTTGGTTGGTTTGAGCCCGGCGAGGCTAGACTATTGGGGACAGAGTTGGTCCAGGATGCCTTAGAAAAGGTGAAAGTGATCCAGGAGAGACTTCGTACAGCTCAGTCGCGTCAGAAGAGTTATGCAGACCGGAAGGTTCGGGATGTATCTTACATGGTGGGCGAGAAGGTCTTGTTGAAGGTTTCGCCCATGAAGGGCGTTATGAGGTTTGGGAAGAAAGGGAAGCTGAGTCCACGGTTCATTGGGCCTTTTAAGATACTTAGGAGGATTGGGGAGGTGGCCTATATGCTTGCTTTTCCACTCAGCTTGTCGGGGGTTCATCCGGTATTCCATGTTTCTATGCTCTGGAAGTATGTTGGGGACTCGTCTCATGTGTTAGACTTTAGCACGGTTCAGTTGGATGATGACTTGACCTATGATGTGGAGCCAGTGGCTCATTTGGGTCGTCAGGTTCAAAAGTTGAGGTCAAAGGATATTGCTTCGGTGAAGGTGCAGTGGAGAGGTCAGCCCGTGGAGGAGGCTACCTGGGAGGCCGAGTAGGAGATGTGGAGCCGATATCCTCACCTATTTGAGACTTCAGGTATGCTTCTTGACCCGCTCGAGGACGAGCATTTGTTTAAGTTGGGGAGGATGTGATGACCCGACCCATCGTCTCATGTGTTACTGCCCCGTTTTCCCCGTTTATCGCTTCTTCATGTTTCATTATCGGCATTGGGTAAGTTAGAGTCGAATTGGTTTGGTTTTGGTAGGAAATGAGACATTTAGTCTCCTTAAGGAAGGCTTATATTGGAAAAGTCAACCGGACGTTGACTATTGAGTTAGAGGGCTTCGATGTGAATTCCGATGATTCATCAGTTAGCTTCGGGGGATGATTTGTGACTTAGGAGTACGATCGGAATTAATTTTGGAGGTCCGGTGTAGAATTAGGCTTGAATTGGCGAAGTTAGTATTTTGGCGTATTTCGGTTAGTAGGTGAGATTTTGATCCGGGGTTCGGAATGGAATTCCGAGAGTTGCAGTAGTTCCGTTAGTGATTTTGGATATGTGTGCATAATTTCAGGTCATTCGGAGGTGTTTTGGTCGGGTTTTTGATCAAATGCGTATTTCAGAAGTTTTGAAGATACTTAGGCTTGAATCCGATGTGATTTAATGGTTTTAGCATTGTTTGCTGTGTTTTGAAGATTGGAGCAAGTTTGAATAACGTTTTAGGATGTGTTGGTGCTTTTGGTTGAGGTCCCGGGGGACTCGGGGTGATTTCGGGTGGTCAATCGAACTATTTTTGGACTTAAAGTGTTGTAGATTTTTCAGCTGTGTTGTTGCAGAAGATTTACCCATCGCGTTCGCGATGGGTAGGGTCGCAAACGCAAAGAGGAGAGTTGGGAGGTCTGGAAATTGGTCTTCGCGTTCGCATCTCCTTGGTCGCGTTCGCGTAGTATTGAAAGGCGAAACTCCGCGTTTGCATTTGGTGTCACGCGTTCGCATAGAGGAAATCTGAGGGGCCAGTAATTTGGCCTACGCGTTCGCGTCTATGGGCTTCACGATCGCGTTGATGTAATATCCAGGCCTTCACATTCGCGTGGGTGGTGGCGCGTTTGCGAAGGAAATTTTTTGCAGCATGGATATTTGGTCATCGCGAACGCGTGGGTTGTGACCGCGTTCGCTTCGGGTAAAGCACCTGGGCAGAAAGGGTTTTATTTGAATATTTCATCCGCAAGTCTATTCATTTTTCCTCCATTATTGACCACCTTGAGAGCTTTTTGGGAGTAATTGAAAAGGGTTTCGACGGGGATTGATTGGAGGTGAGTCTCGTGACCTAGAAACGTCATTTTATTGAAGAATCAACCTTTAATTTTTGGAAATTTGGGTAAAAATTGGAAGAACTAGGGCTTGGTTTTTGAAATGAAAATTTGGGATTTGAAAGGGCATTTGAACTCCGATTTTGGTAAATTTGATATGTATGGACTCTTGGCGAGACAAGGAATTTGGTGATGTGAATTTTGTAATTTTTTGAGAAGTGGGGCCGGGGCTCGGGTTTTGCCAACTTCGTGATTTTCGATATTTTTTGAGTCTTTTCGATTGGGTTATGTTCCTTTAGTCTATTGTAACGTATTCCTTGTGGTTTTGATCAAATTTGACGCGCGAGGAGGTCGATTCGAGAGTAAAAGTCATAGCGAGCTAGATTTGTGGTTGGCTTGAGGTGAGTAATAGATGTAGATGATGACTTGAGGGTTTGAAACCCCGGAATGTCACATCGTGACGCTATATTGAGGAGAGACATGTACTCTATGACGAGTGCGGGGTTGTTTGTTATTGGGGATTGTGACTTAGTCCGTTTCGAGTGATGTTCATACTGCGTTCTTGACTAGGAATTGTTTGGTAATCATCCTACTTGGATTTTATGGATATATTTGGGCTTTGTCCCGATCATTTGAATCCTTTAGGGATTATTATCTGTTTCCATATTACTTGGCATGTTAAATGATTTCAGTCCTGAGTTTAAACACTCTTTTTGAAATGTTCAGCCATATTTCTATGATTTGAAACTTAAGCTACATTTTCTGACGTTTTGAGCTGAGAGCTATTACTTTAATATTGCCCGAGTGGCTTACGTGCATGTTCTGGACTGAGTATGGATCGGGCTGCACGCCGCAACGATACTATGTTGATATTGCACTTGGGCTGTAGGAGCCCCTCCGGAGTCTGAACCCCCACAGTGAGCGCGGGTACTCAAATGGATCGGGCTGCGCGTCGCAGCGGTCATATGCATTGCATTGCATTCATGCATTGATATTTATTTGTTTTACGTGTCACTGATTTGCTGCTATTTCACCGTTAAATGTGCTGGATTGCCTATTATAGCTTTACATTGTAATATTTCATGATTTCTTATCTTCAGCCATTATCTATGTTTATTACTCACTGAGTTGGAGTACTCACTTTACTCCCTACACCATGTGTGCAGATACAGGTATCCCGGAGGCTCAGTAGAGTTATTGGCTTCTTGCAGATTTATCCCGGAGTTGTCGAGGTAGCTGCCTGGCGTCCGCAGGACCTGACTACTCCCCTTATCCTTTTGCTTCCGCATCCTAGACTCTTTTATGTGTAGATATGATACTCAGTTGTATTTAGAGGCTCTAGACTTATGACCCCAGATCTGATGGGAGTGTTTTGATAGTTGTTATGGTTTTTCTGTATTGTTTCTATTTATTATCGGGTTGGAAATCTTGTTAACTGCTAAATTAACTCTATTAATTGGTAATGGGTTTTCGTACTTGGGTTGAGAGTGTTCAAATGGTCGGGCTTGCCTAGCAATTGTGTTGGGCGCCATAGCGACCGGGATTGGGGTCGTGACATCGGAGCTCAAAACCAAGCATGCACACAAGTCCAAAAATATCATACGGACTTGCTCGTGCGATCAAATTATCAAAATAACATCAACCACTATAAATTAAGCTTCAAATTCATGAAATCCCTTAAGAGCATCAAAATTTCCAATTTTCTCAAATAAGGGCCGATTATACTAAACGGACTCCGATTCTTACCAAACTTCACAGATTCTACTAATTTATTATTTCAAACTTGAACCGGACTCCGAAACTAAAATATGGGCCAGGTACCATTAATTTCATCATCTTTCATTTCTAAAAAACTCTTATATTTTGCAGAAAATAATTTTCTTCAAAAATTCATTCTCGGATTTGGGACCTCGGAATTCACTTACGGGCATACACCCAAGTCCCATATTTTCCTACGGATCCTTCAGGACCGTCAAATTATGGGTCCGGATCCGTGTATCCAAAATATTGATCGAGGTCAACTCAAATTCATTTTTAAAGCAAAACTCATCATTTTTCATAGATTTTCATATAAAGGCTTTTCAGATACGCGCTCGAACAACGCACGCAAATCGAGGTAAGACAAAAAGGAGGTTTTTAGGCCTCGGGATACATAATTTATTTCTAAAACAAGTGATGACCTTTTGGGTCATCACATGTATCTCCAGTAAAGATGCAAGACTGTTGAATCATTTGAATCAGACCCGTCCTGATTTCAAAGTTGTTGGCTGCCACTGGAGGTTTTCTGATACTTGATTCATAGTTGAAGCGGTCAGGTCTAGCATAATCCCTTAGGATTTTGTTTGCTGGCCTTGGTGCTACTTCATCAAACTGATCCTCCACATGGACAGGTGATTGAATGTCTTCTACTCCCTGATTCTTCATTCCTTCATGAGCTATGCTTTGAAAAGATGATATTTTTCCTTTCCTGCACAATCGAAGAGATTTTTTAATTTCTGGATCGTAACTAGCCAACTTTTTTGTAGAAGAGCGGGATACAAACTACTTAATTTTTTTAAAAAAAAATAACAATGGTTTCTAAAGCAGTACTAGTAGTTAATAAAATAATTAAAGAAATTTTGAAAGATAACAATAGAAAAAAAGTACCATAATATGTATTAAATAGAAGTTAAGCTAGTACTAGTAAATAATAGTAATTAGAGATAAAGTTAGAATAGTATTTGTAGATAAAAATACTAGTAATATTATACTAAATATTCTAAAGGAAAACTAATGATAGAAGTAGTAGGAAGTACTTAATAGTAGATAGTGAAAATACTGACAGAAATAATAATAATAATAATAATAATAATAATAATAATAATAATAATTCTCAAATTAGTAACAAAATATTTAATCTGAAGTAGATGTATGCCAATTCCCGGCAATGGCGCCAAAAACTTGACGAGGCCGATGTGTATTAGAATTTCCTGCTCGTACTCTGTCAAATTCTAATATAGTTTAAGATATCGTCCCACAGAGACTGGATAATCTATGCTACAAATTTGTAATATTTTAAATACTATTTGAGAGAATTAAATTGATGAAAAGTGAGTGAGGTTTAAAACTACTTAATTACTTAAACAAAATTTTTTTGGAAGATTTATAATTTAAAAAGGAAGAGTTGAGAATCATTGAATTCACTTGATAATATTACTATAATAAAATCTCAATTTCTATATTTATTTATCTAAAGAATAATTATTTATTTCTAATAAAATTATATTTTGCTCACTAGAAATAATCAATTAATAACACTCCATGAGAATTATGTTAATTAATCAATTTACGACTAGTGACATTTAAATCAAAATATTTTTCTTGCTTGAATTGTGCTAAAAGAAAGTAAAATCTTCGTGAGGATATTTTTATCAAGGATCAATAATCTTGCCTACAACAATTCCTCTGTGAGAAAACTGAGGCAAGCAAGATTACCGACTTGAAATAATAGTTTAGTGAAAAATTACTTTCAAAAAATTATTTTATTCATCGGTTATTATATATTAATTTTGCTCCAAAATAATTATAAAATTAATATTTGAATAACTTAGAGACAAAATATATAGATGTGATGATATAGTAATTAAAAATCATCATTTCAGCACAGTATGAAATGTAAATAAAAAGTTTCAAGCCAAGAATATATATATATATATATATATATATATATATATATATATATATATATATATATATATATAAAGCTTCATCAACTATCTCAACAAAAAGAGATTACTCCATTATGGAGTAAGAAAAGCTAAAAAGAATATTTAGAAGACTAAAAATATTTTTACTATAAGGAAAGAAAAGAAAGAAAGACCAAGACTAGTTCTTATCTTCCAAAGATTGGATTTCCTTATACAAAGAGATCTTGCTATTTATAGGAAAAGATGAATAGCTTTTGTCATGTTCCACTTTTGCGAATGTGAAATCCATGTTTGCGAAGTGACCTTTGTGTACGTAGATTCTATATATGCAAATATGGCACTTGTGCTTCACTTTTGACTTCATGAGTTAGTCTTGCAAATGTAGCTTCCATGTATGCGAAGTGACCTTTGTGTAGGTAGATTCAATATATGCAAATATGACATTTGTTCTTCACTCTTGACTTCATGAGTTAGTCTTGCAAATGTAGGTTCTATGTATGCAAATGTAACCTTTGCAAATATAGATTCCATGCATTTATATATGACTCTTTTGCTTCCATTCTTGACTTCATGACTTATACTTGCAAATGTGGGTTCCATGTATGCGAATGTGACCTTTGCAAGTATAGATTCCACACATGCATATATGACTCTTTTGCTTCCATTCTTGACTTCATGGGTTAGATTTGCAAATGTAGGTTCCATATATGCAAATTGTCTATATAGATTCCACATATACATATATAGCTCTTTTTCATCTTTAATTGTCTCTTTCCATAAGCCCATATGTATATTCCACATTTGCGAATATGAACATGATGTGTGCAACTGTGGCTTTGCTTCATTCTATTGTCTTTTAGCTTCTTTTCTTCTTTTTCATAATCTCTTTTTCCTACAAGAAATGTTAGAAAATATGCGAGGATAGGATATTATTATTCATATTTTATTTTAAAAACTTATTTATTTATATATGAAATTATATGAATAATTTATAACCATTAAATACCCCCATACTTGAACTTTTGCTCGTCCTCGAGGAAAAAGAATACTTTAAAAATATATTTCTAAAATCCATGACTACTGTAGGATAGAAAATTTATAAAAAATAAATATTCTCCAATCTGGCCAATGCAATTAACCTTTTTAAATTCACCAAATATTTTATCTTATTTTTGAATTCTGCTTTGATCAACAAGAACTTGCAATCTTCTTCCGTTGAATCTTTCATAATTTATTGATTTATGATCACTTATTCAGTTAATATCATATTGTTGTCTATATGCTTGCTCCTTATGTTTTCCTACACTAATATAAGTTCAACACTGATTTTTAGAATATTTCGAGGACTTTTCTTGACTTGTAGTGTTAGGCTTCGGGCTGGTAGGATAAGGATATTTTTAGAGTGACTTCTTTTCCCTAGCTTGGAGCAAACATTTCTTGGTGCTCGACATTTCCACCCTTTTATAAAACTTTTTTTTTTGTTTTGGTTTTTCTCTTCTTTTTTTTTTTTGTAATCTCAAATATCTTATATTCACATAATTTTCTTTAAAAAATTATATACATCAATCTCTGCTCATTTTTAGCTGGAAGATCTCATGACTGTATATGTGATGACACAAAAGGTCATCACTTGTTTTAGAAATAAATTCTGTATTTTGAGGCCTTAAAATCACTTTTTTTGTATCACTTCGATTTGCATGCACAGTCCGGACGTATATCTGGAAAGCCATTATGTGAAAATCTGTGAAAAATAATAAATTTTGCTTTTAAAATGAATTTAGGTTGAATTCGATCAAAATTTTGGGCAAAGGGATCCAGACTCATGATTTGATAGTCCCGAAGGGTCCGTAGGAAAATATGAGACTTGGGCGTATGCCCGGAATTGAATTTCGTGCTCCCAAGCCCGAGATATGAATTTTTGAAGAAAATTGTTTAATTGAAATTTCTAGAGTTTTTGGAAATTTGAATGTAATTGAATGTGATGGTACCGGCCCCGTATTTTGGTTCCGGAACCCTGTACATGTATTATATGTGATTTAAGTTGAGCCTGTAAAATTTGGTAAGAAACGAACTTGAAATGACGTGAATCGAATCTTTGGTTGTTAAAAAGTTGAACTTAAGAGTTCATGGGATTTTTCTTTGATTTTGATGCTAAATTTATAGTTATTGATGTTATTTTGGTGATTTGATCGCACGAGCAAGTCCGTATGATGTTTTTAAACTTGCATGCATGTTTGGTTTGGAGCCCCGATGGCTCGGGTGAGTTTCGGATAGGCCACAAGGTGAAATTTGAACTTAGGAAATTGCTGGTATGTTGCAGGTTTGCAGGCTTCGCAATTGCGAAGTCTGACTCGCAAATGCGAGCCCGCAAATGTGAGGCTTTATCGCAAATGCAAAGATTACCTGGGCTGCCTTGGTCACAAATGCGACGTATTTATTGCAAATGCGATATCGCAAATGTGTCACGACCCCAACCCGATCGTAATGGCGCCCAACATAGTGCTAGGCAAGCCCGACCAATTCAACACTCTCAATCTCTCATATAGAGTTCATTACAAATTAACAGGGTTTAAATACCAAATTAACATAATTATAAATCTGTAACAGTAGATAAAATGTGCGAAAATCAAGAAATATCACTACAAATCCCACCGATCTGGTGTAACGAGTCAAGAGCGTCTAATACAAGTCTGAGGAACAGCCTAAAACAAAGATAGTCTAAAATGCTAAAAGTAAAGAGGATAGAGGGAGAAATCGGGACTGCGGACGCCATGCAGCTACCTTGATGACTCTGGTGAGATCTGAATAGCAGCATTAGCTCAATCTACGCCTTCAAAATACCTATATCTGCACACATGGTGCAGGGAGTAAAGTGAGTACTCCGACTCAGTGAGTAATAGCAATAAATAATGACTGACGGAAAGAAATCTCGTAAAAAGCACTAAGCAGTTCTATATAAAATCAGTAAGAACATTTAAACAACGACTAAATGAAAAAGCCAGGTAAAATCCTTTAGGCCAATACTCAACTCATTTATTTCTCACAATAACCGAAAATCATAATTATACTGCTGCGGCGTGCAGCCCGATCCAAATAGTATACTGCTGCGGCGTGCAGCCCGATCCATATATATATGTACTGCTACGGCGTGCAGCCCGATCCAATAATAATAGTCGACTGCGCTCATTGGGGGTGTGCAGACTCCGGAGGGGCTCCTACAGCCCAAGCGCTATACTACTGCGGCGTGCAGTCCGATCCATATAAATATACTATTGCGGCGTGCAGCCCGATCCAATAATAATATACTGCTGCGATGTGCAGCCCGATCCGTATAAATATACTGCTGCGGCATGTAGCCCGATCCATAATATATCAAATACCCTCACTATTGGGTTCTCAACCCCTCTCAGTCAATATAACTCGGCATCTCGGGCATACTAAGATAAGATAGGGAATCCCAACCCACATATTACTCTCCTTTTTGGTTTAGCTATTCCAAAGCCGGTTCATATTAGATTAAACAATTAGAAACATGACTGAGGGTATGATCTTAACAAGTAAAGTGTCACGACCCAAAATTCACTAAGGGTCGTGGTGGCGCTGGACACCGCTGTCAGGCAAGCCAACTAAATTAATCGATTAAATTCTCCTTTTAATACCTTTGAAATCTAGGATTTTTCCTTTCATTTTTCACAAATAAAAGATCACTACTTAAATTCAAATTAAATAATAGCAATTGGTACAATTCTATCGAAAATCATTCCCAGAACCCGGTGTCACATGTGCATGAGCATCTACTGATAAGGAGAGAAAAAAAAAATACAACATCTGTCCGAAATACAGTGGACAGGGGATAAATATAAAAATGCTGAAAGGAATTACACCAGCTGCGGGTCACCTCGAACAATGTAGCTCACCTAGTCCCAGAATCATCCGCGCTGCTATGCCCAGTAGGCCGCTAGGGGTATATATATATATATATACCTGTGCAACAAAAATGCACAGAAGTGTAGTATGAGTACGTAAACAACGTGTACTCAACGAGTATCCCGCCTAATTTTGAAGAAGTAGAGACGAGATGGTCAACTTTTACATTTACTAGAGGTCAATTAACTATATCCTAGAAATGTGAGGAAAAATCATGGATTTATATAGTAGTTCTAATTCACGAAGCCAGAAAACAGGTAATCACCTTCAACAAATAATCAAGGGCTTTCAAGGTTTATTCTTTATCATCTCATCAATTTATATCAAGCCACGAAGGGCCAATTTCACATTTAAAATTCTCAAGCGACAAATAACATGCGTAAATCACACCAAGGCGACGGCCCGATCCAACAGGAATGTAAACTGTTCACTGCCGAGGGTCGAACAGCCCGAACCATAGATGCATCAATTTAATCTTCCGAGGCGTTCGGTCCGTTTCATAAATAAACACATACCCTGCTCGCGAATCATGCATGCAACGCAGATACACATAAAATACATGCTCAAGCAGCCAATTAAGAATTTATCGGGGATATTTATCCAAATAAGACAATTTCTCTTTTTAAAAATTCAGGAAAATTGATGTTTAATCTCTTTTTAAATTCATTTACTAATCCAAGGTGATTTAAACAATTCAAGCTATCAATGGGTTCATAATTAATCCAAGTATAACATGCTTATGGGTCCTAACTACCAGGATAATAGCATAATAGTAGCTACGCACGGACTCTCGTCATCTCGTCCGTACGTTGCCCCCACATATAGGAGCACATAATCAATTATTTCACCTATGGTGACAATTCTCTCTTACAAGGTTAGAAAGGAGACTCACCTCGTTCCGAAGACTTATAACCGGCATTCTACATTCCTCCGAAGACTTGCACCAGCGTACAATGCCCCAAAACTAGCCAATGATTATAAAATCCATTAATATATGCTCAATTAAACTTTACAACCCAATTTGTAACAATTCCTAACCCCGAACGAAAAATTAACAAAAATGCCCTTGGGCCCACGTGCCCGGAATCTGAAATTTCTCAAAGATAAAGTTTACCCATGAACTCACGAACTCAAATATATGATTTTCTCCTAATTCCATACTCAAAATCGTGGTCACAATTCAAGAACACTAATTTTCTAGGTCTTCCTCTAACCCTCAATTTTCTACCCATTTACATGCTAAAATCTATACATAATTACTGTATTTAACTCATAATAGGTGGGATTAGCTTACCTTATCATTAATGAATGAATTCCTCTCTTGAATCCTCCAAGAATCGCCCCCAAGCCAAGAAAATGTGAGAGAAACGGCCAAAACCCGAATTTAAAACAAACTCTCTGCCTCCAGCCCTTTTTGCTTCTGCGACTCCTCCACCGCAGGTGCGGTCCTGGTTCTGCGAAAAAATGACCGCATCTACGGTCCCAACCTAGCCGCCCCCATCCACTTCTGCAATAAGCCCACCGCTTTTGCGGATCCGCTTCTGCGGATTCGTGACCGTATATGCGGTCCCTGCTCACCTCACTCCCCACCGCTTCTGCGGTTCCTTCCTCGCTTCTGCGGGGCCATTTTTGCGGTCCCATTTCCGCAGAAGCGGAAATACCAACAACCAGCAAACTCCAGCCTTCCCAAATTTCCATTTTCGATCCGTTAACCACCCGGAATCCACCCGAGGCCCCCGGGACCTCAACCAAACCTACCAACCAACCCCAAAACAGATTACGGACTTGCTCGAGGCCTCAAATCATATCAAACAATGCTAAAACCATGAATTACACCTCGATTCCAGCCTTATGAACTTTGAGCTTTCCTACTCCTAATTCCGATGTTTAAACCTATCAAATTATGTCCGATTGGCTTCAAATTTTGCACACAAGTCATATTTGACATTACGGACCTACTCCAACTTCCGGAATTAGATTCCGACCCCCGATATAAAAAAGTCCACTTCCGGTCAAACTTCTCAAAAACCTTCAAATTTCTATCTTTAGCTAAATGGCTTCAAAATGACCTACGGACCTCCGAATTCACTTCCGATCGCGCCCCCAATTCCAGAATCACCATACGAAACTATTCACAGTCTTGGAATCCCAAACAGACATTGATAACACTGAAGTGCACTTCAAACCAAACTTATGAAATATCTTCCAAAATTCCAACTTCCACAATAGGTGCCAAAACACTCCCGGGTTATCCAAAACCCAATCCGGGCATATGCCCAAGTCCGAAATCATCATACGAACCTGCTGGAACCCTCAAATCCCGATTCCGAGGCCGTTTACTCAAAATTCCAATCCTAGTTCATTCTTTCAACTTTAAGCTTCCAAAATAAGAATTCCCCTTCCAAATTAACTATGGCCTTCCCGAAATTCAATTCTGACCACATGTACAAGTCATAACACCCGAAATGAAGCTGCTCATTGCCTCAGACTACTGAATGACGCGCTAGGGCTCAAAACGATTGGTCGGGTCGTTACATTCTCTCCCACTTAATCATACGTTCGTCCTTGAACATGCTGAAAATTACACTAATATAGTCTGAAATCACTGCTTAACTTCTCGTGCACCTTCCTGTGCTACCAAAACTCAGTTGAGCACATTAGCTCGATAAATTCTAAAGATATTCCTTTTTATCCAACAGATAAGCCTTAGAGCCCAATTCCAACATCCAGAATTTCTATGCCAGGCCTGTTTCCAATATACGGCCACCATATCAATCAATACACGCTGTACTCAAACACGACTGCATAACTTTGTTGAATTCACACTTTGCATCACTTACTCATAGGACCACAATGACCCTTCTGATCGAATCAATCGAAATTCCACGGATCCGATGCTTCCATTGCACCTCATGACCTAAATGGGTCTTGCTCTAACTTTTACAACACCGACACGACAGAAGAGATGTGCCGAAATTCCTAACCAACTGCTGAATCAGCAAATCATTGGGTCTATACCCCTGACAAGAGTCATTGCCTCGTCCTGAACCATCTAATGGTCTTAGCTCCTTAATACCCTTTATATAATCCAATTGCACTGGTCTTAAATCCAAAAATCTCGTCTCACCCAGTACGAACTGCTCAGGCAATAAGCCACCTCGGACACAATCAAAAGTCCCATATGATGCTACCATATGCCAATAGGCTACCAATTAGAACGTGATACAGAAGGAAACGAACTCTAAAAAGGAGATCTAATTACCCCGCTCGCGAATCATACGTGCGACGCGGGCTCACTGCTAGAACGAGCTCTCCTCGGAAAATGGGAAACAGAACACATAAAGGCAAATAGGGTAACCGCACTAAACATTACACTGTTGCGGCGTGCAACCCGATCCAAATAACGTACCTATGGCGGCGTGCCACCCGATCCAAATAACATACCCATGGCGGCGTTCCAACCGATCCACATATAGAACTCACATAAGGAGATATACATCGAGCTAAATTGCTCATTACAACAAGATATCGAATTTGGTCACAAGCACGCTAAGTGCATAATACCATTCCTGGGGGACATATAGCGCCATAAGCTACGAAACTCAAGCACAACTGAGGTGCGATGTATAATCTGAATCTCATGAGCCATTTTGCTCATAATACGACATTCCCATGCGGATCCTCAACACATACACAGTTTCTCAGGCCATCTCTCAACTCACACGGCGCAATGCATCACTACATGAAATATCTGACAACGAGATAACAGCCTGACTACTCCATAAGGAGCGTGTTATTGAAATGAACACAACTGGCTTGATATAAAGCCCTATTCACATATAAATCAATCCGTTGATCTCAAGCCAATTTTTGGTTGTACCAACTTGGCTAATAACCTTTCAAAGGTCCATAGTAACTCCCTTTTTTCTCATAACACCTAACAACAACCATTATAATCGGAGCAACCTCCCCAGTTCATAACCCGATAAACAAAGTGTCTTACAGGCATAAATTCTCAAATTAACAATATTACCACAATCCTCATACTTGGTTTCAATCTTTAGTCAATCAAGTGACTACATGTCACACTTATACAATCTTCCCGTGGGACACGCTCCTATAATCTTTCGAAATAAATAACGGGTCTGCACATCTAAACCATCGGCCGTACTAACGCTGAAAAGCGGTCAAGAATCCTTAACCATGATGCAAAGCCTCTTTCAAAACACATCGATCTCAGCTGATGTTGAAGATAATACCAATTTACTTTAATCATTCAACCCTTTCCTTGCTCATCCGAGCCCGTGACATCCTTGTCAACACCGAACTGCAACCTTGACCCTCACTTCAAATTTCCATACCTCTCACCGCACCCAACGTGCCAATATACGATAGAACACAATTTTCATCATAACTCGGAAATCACTAATATTTTAACACTTCATCATATACGAACTTTTCACTTAACTCACTTCAGGAGAATCATAGAAACACACAGGTAAATTCCCATAATCGTAGGATATGCAAATCTCTAAGTAGTGGCCCAAGCCACCATATTCCTTCCGGAATCTACTTCCACTTAACAAGCCATAACAGAAGAATGCTTCTGAATAACATCAATTACAGCGGCCGACAAACCTCACACGTACCACCACAAATCATACGCATGACTCGATCATGCTAAATGAACTGATCACAGACCCCAACATGCCAAATTCAACTATGACTAATCAATCCACCTTCTTCCAACTCATCCTTTCTTGCCTTAGAAATAAGCCTAACTCCATTCAACACGTAACATACTCCATCTACACTCACTCCGAGTGACCTTGGATCACGAAACCATGCTGCCTCAAATCCCACGAACTATTTCATATCTCTCAAATGATACACCACAAGTTAAAATATCATAGAACATTCTGGGCACTGTCTCATAAGCTGCTACAAAGCTTGATTCTTAACTGTACTCATAGGCTCGAAATCATTGGGCACCACACTTTAACTTCTGAATTCACTAGGACCATTATTGAGATCCACCCGCTCTGACTTGGTTCCGAATATAATTCACTCCATAAATCTTATAACACACGAATACTCTCTCGGCGAAGCACCCGGCAAAATCACTTCCTCTGAAACCTGCATCTATACAAGGCATAAATCCTGAATCTTTTCCCAAGTTCAAACATGAGCCAATAAGGCCAACCATAGCCTGCCCCCAACAATTCATCTACTCATTTTACCACTTATGGTCTTTTCCCATAGCTGGAATAACCCATCAATATGCGAATAACCAAAAATCTCGCGAGCAGTAACCATGCAACCCAATCATAGGCTGTGGGACTCTCCCACTTAGCTTGAAGCCATTATTTCACAACTCTGGAATTCACCAGGGTTCCTTATCTCTTATCGACATAACTGGGCGCAATCAACCGCCAAAGTTCTCGGAATTATTCGGTAGCACCCCCTTTTGATACTCCGAATCATCAACCCCATTCGCACGACCGATCTCTTCGCTGTATAACCAATAGAATTCTTTGCAGAGGCCTTACCAACCACGCGACCGCTACCCTGCTCCCAGGAACTAACCCACCTGTGGAAATCACTTCTCGCCGTCTTCCAAAAGCTATTGTGTGAGATACAATCAACATGAAATCAATAACCCATACTGAGTCCAAGCTCACTCCCTAGTTGTACCGGTCCATTTATCCCCTGTGGACATCAATTAAATGTGCGGCAACACCTCTCCAATTCTGAGTTATGCTGCATCCTTCCTTATTTCAAGCAGCCCCTTTCCGTCATACCAAATCTCCTGCCGCATAACAACCCCATCCTTCAAATTAAATCTACAGACTTACATTGCCCGTCGCTAAAATCTCAGATCCTTCCAAACTATCCTTAGGCGTGTAGTCATCCCACCACTAAGCCCTATACAGCTCCGCCACTCTCCCACTTTGGGCAAACTCGCTCCTTTAATCACCTGCTTGAACTACGCTTCTTATACCTGGCCCTTTAGAAGTTCAAAACTCCGCCTGACCCTTCCCACATGTTTTCTCATATTTTGCTGCTCAGTTGTTGCCTTAATAAAATGTATCTTCCTGGAACTTGAATCCACAATTGCTGCTAACCCTTAAACCTTTCCAAAGGTCATCTTTATTGAACCGTCAACATTTGAAATACCGATTCAATCCTACACCACCGCATCTTGCGATGCCTGATGGTTGTATCTCTGATACTCTTTCACAATATCTTGCCCCAAGGGTGAGTTGTAGACGATCATACACCGATAAACTTAATACGTCCAATTAGGACAACAGCACCCCCATATAGAGGAGAACTCCACCATGCTTGCAATTACCACGTTTCATTACTTCCACCAGTCCCCATCTGACCATCCTTAGTCCGACTAACTTTCCCCTACCGGGAATAAAATACTGAATCCCTTAATTACACGCTGAGTAAACCTCCCTTCAATTCACTCACTGCCCCGACACGTGGGCAAACATCCTACCATCACAAAAAACATTGCGGAATAATTGTTCATAAGCATCATGGCAACCTATGCCTAGACTCAAGGCTCTTAGAAGTTCTGTTACTGAGCTGAAACAATAGAATACCCCTCCATAATGCAACTATAATAGTCCAATCAACTATATTGGGAGAATCATCCCACACCACATTTGTAGTGCCATTACAATCCTTCAGTTTTCGATTTATAACAAGCGCTCACGTAAGATTGAGTAGAAATAAATCAAAGGCATAAGCCTCAAAGGAATTGAACTGCACGATAAGGAAATAAAGAAGGGAAGTACTCCTAACAGCCCTGTACCTCCCGAGGATAAGTACAGACGTCTCCGTACCGATCCGCGAGACTCTACTAGACTTTCTCATGACTCGTGAGAACAACGGGAACTTAGTGCTCTGATACCATGTTGTCACGACCCAAAATCCACTAAGGGTCGTGGTGGCGCCGGACACCGCTGTCAGGCAAGCCAACTAAATTAATCGATTAAATTATCCTTTTAATACCTTTGAAATCTAGGATGTTTCCTTCCATTTTTCATAAATAAAAGATCACTACTTGAATTCAAATTAAATAATAGCAATTGGTACAATTCTTTCGAAGACCATTCCTTGAACCCGGTGTCACAAGTGCATGAGCATCTACTGATAAGGAGAGAAAAAAATACAACATCTGTCCGAAATATAGTGGACAGGGGATAAATATAAAAATGCTGAAAGGGATTACACTAGATGTGGGTCGCCTCGAAAAATGCAGCTCACCTAGTCCCAGAATCATCCGCGCTGCTACGCCCAGTAGGCCGCTAGGGGTATATATATACTTGTGCAACAAAAATTCACAGAAGTGTAGTATGAGTACGTAAACAGCGTGTACTCAATGAGTATCCCGCCTAATCTTGAAGAAGTAGAGACGAGATGGTCAACTTCGACACTTACTAGAGGTAAATTAACAATATCCTAGAAATGTGAGAAAAAATCATGGATTTATATAGTAGTTCTAATTCACAAAGCTAGAAAACAGGTAATCACCTTCAACAAATAATCAAGGGCTTTCAAGTTTTATTCTTTATCATCTCATCAATTTATATCAAGCCACGAAGGGCCAATTTCACATTTAAAATTCTCAAGCGACAAATAACATACACAAATCACACCGAGACGATGGCCTGATGCAACAGGAATGTAAACTGTGCACTGCCGAGGGTCGAACAGCCTGAACAATAGATGCATCTATTTAATCTGCCGAGGCATTCGGCCCGTTCCATAAATAAACACATACCCTGCTCGCAAATCACGCATGCGACGCAGGTACACATAAAATTTATCGGGGGATATTTATCCAAATAAGACAATTTCTCTTTTTAACAATTCAGAAAAATTGATGTTTAATCTCTTTTTAAATTCATTTACTAATCCAAGGTGATTTAAACAATTCAAGCTATCAATGGGTTCATAATTAATCCAAGTATAACATGCTTATGGGTCCTAACTACTCGGACAATAGCATAATAGTAGCTACGTACGGACTCTCGTCACCTCGTGCGTACGTTTCCCCCACATATAGGAGCACATAATCAAATATTTCACTATGGGGAGAATTCCCTCTTACAAGGTTAGAAAGGAGACTCACCTCGTTTCGAAGACTCATAACCGGCATTCTACATTCCTCTGAAGACTTGCACCAGCGTACAATGCTCCAAAACTAGCCAATGATTATACAAATCCATTAGTATATGCTCAATTAAACTTTACAACCCAATTTGTAACAATTCCTAACCCCGAATGAAAAATTGACAAAAATGCCCTCGGCCTCACGTGCTTGGAATCCTAAATTTCTCGAAGATAAAGTTTACCTATGAACTCACGAACTCAAATATATGATTTTCTACTAATTCCATACTCAAAATCGTGGTCACAATTCAAGAACACTAATTTTCTAGGTCTTCCTCTAACCCTCAATTTTCTACCCATTTACATGCTAAAATCTATACATAATCACTGCATTTAACTCATAATAGGTGGGATTAGCTTACCTTATCATTGATGAATGAATTCATCTCTTGAATCCTCCAAGAATCACCTCCAAGCCAAGAAAATGTGAGAGAAATGGCCAAACCCCGAATTTAAAACAAACTCTCTGCCTCCAGCCCTTTTCGCTTATGCGACTCCTCCACCGCAGGTGCGGTCCCGCTTCTGCAGAAAAATGACCGCATCTGCGGTCCCAACCTAGCCTCCCCAAACCGTTTCTGCGATAAGCCTGCCGCTTTTGCGGATCCGCTTCTGCGAATTCCTGACCGCATATGCGGTCCCTGCTCACCTCACTCCCAACCGCTTCTGCGGTTCCTTCCTCGCTTCTGCGGGGCCGCTTCTACAGTCCCATTTCTGCATAAGCGGAAATACCAGCAACGAGCAAACTCCAGCCTTCCCAAAATTCCATTTTCGATCCGTTAACCACCCGAAATCCACCCGAGGCCCCCGGAATCTCAACCAAACCTACCAACCAATCCTAAAACACATTACGTACTTGCTCGAGGCCTCAAATCATATCAAACAACGCTAAAACCATGAATAAAACCCCGATTCCAGCCTTATGAACTTTGAACTTTCCAACTCCTAATTCCGATGTTTAAATCTATCAAATCATGTCCGATTGACCTCAAATTTTGCACACAAGTCATATTTGACATTACGGGCCTACTCCAACTTCCGGAATCGAATTCTGACCCTGATATCAAAAAGTCCACTTCCGGTCAAACTTCTCAAAAACCTTCAAATTTCTATCTTTAGCGAAATGACTTTGAAATGACCTACGGACCTCCGAATTCACTTCCGATCGCGCCCCCAACTCCAGAATCACCTTACAGAACTATTCACACTCTCAAAATCCAAAACGGACATTGATAACACTGAAGTGCACTTCAAACTAAACTTATGAAATTTCTTCCAAAATGCCAACTTCCACAATAGGTGCTAAAACACTCCCGGGTTATCCAAAACCCAATCCGAGCATACGCCCAAGTCCGAAATCATCATACGAACCTGCTGGAACCCTCAGATCCCGATTCTGAGGTCGTTTACTGAAAATTCCAATCCTAGTTCATTATTTCAACTTTAAGCTTCCAAAATAAGAATTCCCCTTCCAAATTAACTCTGGCCTTCCCGAAATTCAATTACGACCACACGTACAAGTCCTAACACCCGAAATGAATCTGCTCATAGCCTCAGAATGCTGAATGACGCGCTAGGGCTAAAAACAACCAGTCGGGTCGTTACATAAAGTGAGGTCAATCATGTACAATTGCCACTAAGGGTTCTACAGGTCGGCACAAGACCCCAAACATGGCAACTATTCCAGACTACAATGATATTACTTAAGGCTCAGTCAAAATACAATAGAATCATTAATTAGGATGGACCAAGTCCGAATCCCCAGCAATAATGGACCCCGCGCTCATCATGTAGCGTGTGTCTCACCCCAACATAGCACTACGTTGTGCAAATCCGGGGTTTCAAACCCTCAGAACATCATTTATAACCATTACTCACCTCAAGCCGGCCAAAGTCCTAGCTCGCTATGCCCTCGCCTCAAAAATCAACCTCCTCAAGCGTCGAATCTGATCAAAACCACAACGAATATGTTACAATAGGCTAAGGGAACATAACCCAATCGAAAAGACTCGAAAAATATCAAAAATCATGAAATTGGCAAAACCCGAGACCCGGGCCCACTTCTCGAAAAATTAGAAAATTAACATCACCGGATTCCTTATCTCGCCACGAGTCTATACATATCAAATTTACCAAAATCGGAGTCCATTTGACCCCTCAAATCCCAAATTAAAATTCCAAAATCTCAAGCCCTAGTTCTTCCATTTTTGGTTAAATTCCTATGAATTTGTAGGTTAATTTCACAATAATACCACGTTTTTAGTTCATAAAACTTACTTTCGACCAATCCTCTTCGAATCCCTCCTCAATTTCTCCCAAAGAGCTCTCAAAATGTTCAACAATGGTGGAAAAATGACTTAGGCTCGCGGATGAAATATTTTAAAACCCTTCTGCCCAGCTGTGATTTTCTTCTATGCGAACGCGATGGCCCTCTCGCGTTTGCGATGAACAAATATTCCTCTGACCAAAATTACCCTATGCGAACGCGGTGACCCACACGCGAATGCGATGCCTTGGGTCTCTGAACCTACGCGAACGCGGTCCCCTCACCCGCGAACGCGAAGAGCATTTGCTCTGGAACCTTCACGTGCCAAACAACTCTATGCGAACGCAGCCACTGGAACGCGAACACGATGAACAACCAAACGACCTTTTGCGAATGCGAGGCTCAAGACGCGAACGCGAAGGCCAAAACACTGATCCTGAAATTCCCTTCTATGCGTTCACGACTCACCATCGCGAATGCGAAGGCCAATTCTTCTGCAACAAAATAGCTGGAAAACCTGTAATCTTCAAATGCCAAAATTGGTCCGATTGACCATCCGAAATCACCCCGAGGCCCCCGGGACCTCAACCAAAAGCACCAACACACCTTAAAACATCATTCAAACTCGCTCCAAACATCAAAACACATCCAACAACACTAAAATCATCTATTCTCACCGGATTCAAGCCTAAGTTTCTCAAAAACTTCCGAAATACGCATTTGATCAAAAACCCGACCAAAACACCTCCGAATAACCTGAAATTTTGCACACACATCCAAAATCACCTAACGAAGCTACAGCAACTCTTGGAATTCCATTTCGACCCTCGAATCAAAATCTCACCTATCAATCGGAATTCGCCAAAATACTAACTTCGCCAATTCAAGCCTAATTCTACACCGGACCTCCAAAATCAATTTCGATCACACTCCTAAGTCACAAATCATCCCCTGAAGCTAACCGAATCACCGTAAATCACATCCGAACCCTCTAACTCAATAGTCAACATCCGGTTGACTTTTCCAAAACAAGCCTTCCTTTAAGAGACTAAGTATCTCATTTCCATCTAAAACCAATATAATTCAACTCATTCACCCAAGACTCTTATAATGAAACATAAGGAGGCAGGAAAATAGGGGAAACAGGGCGGTAACTCACGTGACGACGGGTCGGGTCGTCACATCCTCCCCAACTAAAACAAACGCTCGTCCTCGAGCGGGTCAAGAAACATAACAGGAACCTCAAATAGGTGAAGATATCTGCTACACATCTCCCGCTCCGTCTCCCAAGTAGCCTCATCCACTGGCCGACCTCTCAACTGCACCTTTACCTAAGCTATATCCTTTGATCTCAACTTTCGACCGAATGACCCAAAATAGCCACTGGCTCTACATCATAGGTAAAATCATCATCCAACTGAACAGTGCTGAAATACAATACATGAGACGGGTCCCCAACATACTTCCGGAGCATAGATACATGAAATACCGGGTGCACGCCCGACAAGTCGGGTGGCAAGGCAAGCTCATAAGCCACCTCCCCAATCCTCCTAAGTACCTCAAAAGGCCCAATAGATCGCGGACTCAGCTTCCCTTTCTTTCCAACCCGCATGACACTCTTCATGGGCGAAACCTTTAGCAAGACCTTCTCACCCACCATATATGACACATCCCGAACCTTCCGGTCCGCATAACTCTTCTGATGCGACTGAGTTGTACGAAGCCTCTCCTGAATCAGCTTCACCTTCTCTAAGGCATCCTGAACTATCTCTGTCCCCAATAACCTAGCCTCGCGGGGCTCGAACCATCCAATCGGAGGGCTACAATGCCTCCTATACAACGCCTCATACGGAGCCATATGAATGCTCGACTGATAACTGTTGTTGTAGGCAAACTCTGCAAGCGGCAAAAATGCATTCCAAGAACCCCCAAAAATAATAACACAGGCACGCAACATGTCCTCCAATATCTGAATGGTACGCTCGGACTGCCCGTCCATCTGAGGATGAAATGTTGTGTTCAACTCTACTTTTTGTACTCAACTCTCGCTGAAATGTCCTCCAGAACTAAGAAGTGAACTGAGTACCCCTATCTGAGATAATAGACAATGGAAGCCCATGTAATTGGACAATCTCCCGGATAAAGATTCCTGCCAGCCGCTCCGAAGAATAGGTAGTACATACCAGAATGAAGTGCGCGGACTTGGTCAACCTATCCACAATCACCCAAATTGAATCGAACTTCTTCAAAGTCCAAGGGAAACCACTCACAAAATCCATAGTAATTCTCTCCCACTTCCACTCGGGAATAATCATCCGCTGAAGTACACCGCCCGGCCTCTGATGCTCGTATTTTACCTGTTGACAGTTGAGACACCGAGCCACAAACCCTACAATATCCTTCTTCATCCTTCTCCACTAACAGTGTTGCCTCAAATCCTGATACATCTTCACGACAACCGGATGATGGAATACCGCAAGCTGTGGGCCTCCTCCACTATCAAATCTCGAAGCCCATCCACATTAGGAACACAAATCCGGCCCTGCATCCTCAACACGCCATCATCATCAATGGTCACATCCCTGGCATCATCATGCCGAACCCTGTCCTTAAGGACAAGAAAATGTAGATCATCATACTGGCGCTCTCTGATGCGATCATATAAGGAAGACCAAGAAACCACACAAGCCAACACCCGATTGGGATCCGAAATATCTAGTCTCACCATCCGATTGGCCAAAGCCTGGATATCAGCTGCAAAGGGCCTCTCCTCAACTGGAATGTATGCCAAACTCCCCATACTAGCCGCCTTTTGGCTCAAAGCATTGGCCACTACATTAGCCTTCCCCGGGTGATACAGGATGGTAATATTATAGTCCTTAAGTAACTCTAGCCACCTCCACTACCTCAAATTAAGATCCTTTTGCTTGAACAGATGCTGAAGACTACAATGATCTGTGAATACCTCACAAGATACACCATACAAGTAGTGCCTCCAAATCTTCAGAGCATGAACATAGCAGCCAACTCCAAATCATGTACAGGGTAGTTCTTCTCGTGGGGCTTCAACTGACGAGAAGCATAAGCAATAACTCTACCCTCCTAAATCAATACACATCCTATCCCAACTCTAGAAGCATCACAATATACAGTATAAGAACCTGCGGTTGAGGGAAAAACCAATATTGGAGCCGTGGTCAAAGTTGTCTTGAGCTTCTGAAAGCTCTCCTCGCACTCGTCCGGCCATACAAATGGAGCACCCTTATGAGTCAACTTGGTCAGGGGCGATGCAATAGAGGAAAATCCCTAAACAAACCGGCGATAATAACCTGCCAACTCAAGGAAACTATGAATCTCTGTGGCTGAGGTCGGTCTAGGCCAACTCTGCACCACATCTATCTTCTTCGGGTTGACCTGAATACCCTCGCTGGACACCAGGTGCCCTAAGAAATCTACTGAGCTGAGACAAAACTCGCACTTGGAGAACTTTGCATAAAGCTTCTCCTCCCTCAATCTCTGTAATACAACTCGCAAATGTTGTACGTGCTCCTCCTGGCTACACGAGTACACCAGAATATCATCAATAAAAACAATCACTAATGAATCCAGATACGGCCGAAATACACTGTTCATCAAATGCATGAACGCTGCTAGGGCATTGGTCAGCCCGAAGGACATACCAAGAAACTTATAATGCCAATATCTAGTCCTGAAAGGAGTCTTCATAATATCTGAATCCCTGATCTTCAACTGGTGATAGCCCGAACGGAGATCAATCTTGGAGAATACCCTCGCCCCCTGAAGCTGGTCAAATAAATCATCAATACGAGGCAGGGGGTACTTGTTCTTCACTGTTACTTTGTCCAATTGGCTGTAGTCAATGCACATTCTCATGGTTCCATCCTTCTTCTTCACAAATAGGACCGGTGCACCCCATTGTGACACACTAGGCCGAATGATCCCCTTATCTAGGAGTTCCTGAAGCTGATCCATTAATTCTTTCAACTCTTCTGGTGCCATATGATATGGCGGAATGGAAATGGGCTGAGTGCCCGGCATCAGGTCAATACCAAAATCAATGTCCCTATCCGGCGGCATGCCCGACAGGTCTGCAGGAAACACATCTGGGGACTCCCTCACAACCGGGATAGAATCAATGCTAGGAGTCTCGGCTCCAACATCCCTCACAAAATCCAAATATGAAAGACGACCCTTCCCAACCATACGCTGGGCCTTCAGGAAAGAAATCACTCTGCTAGGAACATAGTCAGTCACGCCACGCCACTCGATCCTCGGAACGCCCGGTATAGCCAAAATGGCTATCTTAGCATGAGAGTCTAGAATAGCATGACACGAAGATAGCCAGTCCATGCCCAAAATAACATCGAAATCCACCATGCTCAATAGCAGTAAATCAACTCGGGTCTCCAGACCCCCAATAGTCACCAAACACGACCGATATACATGTTCTACAACAATAGTATCACCCACCGGGGTAGATACATGAACAGGTAAAGCAAGACACCCTCGGGTCGTACCCAAATGATGAGCAAAATATGAAGACACATAGGAATAGGTGGAACCGGGATCGAATAAGACTGAGGCATCCCTGTGGCAGGCCAAAATGATACCTGTGATAACAGCATCTGAAGTAATAGCATCTGTCCTGCCCTGAAGATCATAAAAGTGGGCCTGACCACTGCCCGATCGACCTGCACCTCTGGGGCGGCCCCTGGCTACCTGACCCTCACCCCTAGCTGGCAGGGAGGGTGCCAAAGAAACTGGACCAGAAGATGATGGCTGACCCCTCTACTAAGATGAGCTAGCAGCACGACGAGGACACTCCCTCCGCATATGCCCAAACTCTCCACGCGCATAGCAACTCCCGGCTGCTGGCAACTGGGACTGAAGGGAACCCCTTGCGCCAGAGTGACTAGCTGATTCACTCAGCCTGGAAGAACCCTAAGCAGACGGAGCACGAGATGGAATCTGTGCTGGAAGAGCACTGAGGGATGGCTGACTGTGCTGAGAACCCTGATAACCACGACCTGAAGATGCCCCGCGATACTCGGGACATGCCGACTGAGCGGTCCTGAAAGAGCGACCCCAACCCTGCTGGAACTGGCACCTCAAAGGAGCACCACTGTAACTACCAGAACCTCGAGGCCTCTTGGCCTCTCTTTCATCTCGATCCTGGCGGCGAACCGACTCAATATCTCGAGCTATATCCACCACCTCCTCAAATGAAGCACCCAATACTCTCTATCTAGTCATAAGGATACGAAGAGGGTAGTTGAGACCATCAACAAACTTCCAGATACGCTCACGATCCGTCGGAACCAACCAAACTGCATGTTGAGACAACTCTAAAAATCTCATCTCATACCGGGTCACTGTCATCTCTCCCTACTGTAGCCCCTCAAACTGTCTGCGCAGTTTCTCTCTGCGGGACTGCGGTACATACTTCTCCAAGAAGAGGGTGGAGAACTCCTACCAAGTCAAAGGTGCTGCACCAACCG
Source organism: Nicotiana glauca (assembly GCA_026770625.1). Lineage (NCBI taxonomy): Eukaryota > Viridiplantae > Streptophyta > Magnoliopsida > Solanales > Solanaceae > Nicotiana > Nicotiana glauca. Next base: position 89,177 of record MU698175.1, read on the forward strand.
GCCTACGCCGCTCATACGCCCCCCACCAAGTGAAGGCAGCTCCAGTGAACTGAAAAGTAGTAAAAGCCATACCGCTGGACTCAAGAATCCCTGCTGTACGGAGCATACGATGACACCTGTCAAGAAAACCCTAGGCATCCTCGCCCTCAGCTCCACTAAATTTCGGAGGCTAGAGTCTCCCAAACCTCTCGAGACGACGCTGCTCGTCCTCGGGAATAACTGGAACCCTAAACTCCAGCACTGGTACCACTGACTGAGCTGGAGTGCCTCTAGAGTCTGTAATCCCTGCACTACCTGCTCAGGTGTGCGAGCAGCGGGGGTCTAATTTCCTCCCCCGGCCTGTGAAGTAGCTGCTGCTATTGTGGTGGCTGAAACCACCTGAGCCAAGCCCGTGCAAACTGTCAATATCTGGGCCAATGTCTCCTTGAGATCCGAAATCACAATGGGCATAACTGGTGCCTGATCTGGTGTTGCTGGAGCCTGGTCCTGAGCTGGGGCAACTAGAGGATCCACAGGTGCTGCCCATGTTGCTCTGCCTATACCACGACCACGACCGCGTCCACGGCCTCTGGTAGCCTAAGTAGGTGGTACTGGTGGTCGTCCGTCACGTCTAGTAGCTCGTGTCCTCACCATCTGTGAGGGAATAGAACAAAGAGAAGTTTAGTACTCGGATCAACAAGTTTGCACGACAGAATTTCAAGAATGTGAAGTTTTCCTAACAGGTTTTGCAGCCTCCCGAGGATAAGTACAGACGTCTCTGTACCGATCCGCGAGACTCTACTAAACCGGCTCATGACTTGTGAGACCTAGTAACCTAGGCTCTGATTCCAACTTGTCACGACCCCAACCCGGTCGTGATGGCGCCCAACACAGTGCTAGGCAAGCCCGACCAATTCAACACTCTGAATCCCTCATATAGAGTTCATTACCAATTAACAGGGTTTAAATACAAAATTAACATGATTATAAATCTGTAACAATAGATAAAATGTGTGGAAATCAAGAAATATCACTACAAATCCCACCGATCTGGTGTCACGAGTCAAGAGCCTCTAATACAAGTCTGAGGAACAGCCTAAACAAAAGATAGTCTAAAATGCTGAGAGTAAAGAGGATAGAGGGAGAAATCGGGAATGCGGATGCCATGAATCTACCTTGATGAATCTGGTGAGATATGAATAGCAGCAGTAGCTCAATCTACGCCTCCGGAATACCTGTATCTGCACACATGGTGCAGGGAGTAAAGTGAGTACTCCGACTCAGTGAGTAATAGCAATAAATAATGATTGACAGAAAGAAATATCGTAAAAATCACTAAGCAGTTCTATATCAAAGCAGTAGGAACATTTAAATAACGACTAAATGAAGAAGCCAGGTAAAATCCTTTAGGCCAGTACTCAACTCATTTATTTCTCACAATAACCGAAAATCATAATTATACTACTGCGGCGTGCAGCCCGATCCAAATAGTATACTGCTGCGGCATGCAGGCCGATCCATATATATATGTACTACTAAGGCGTGCAGCCCGATCCAATAATAATAGTAGACTGCGCTCACTGGGGGTGTGCAGACTCCGGAGGGGCTCCTACAGCCCAAGCGCTATACTACTGCAGCGTGCAGTCCGATCCATATAAATATACTGTTGCGGTGTGCAACCCGATCCAATAATAATATACTGCTATGATGTGAAGCCCGATCCGTATAAATATACTGCTGCAGTGTACAGCCCGATCCATAGCATATCAAATACCCTCACTATTGGGTTCTCAACCCCTCTCAGTCAATATAACTCGGCCTCTCGGGCATACTAAGATAAGATAGGGAATCCCAACCCACATATTACTCTCCTTTTTGGTTTAGCTATTCCAAATCCGGTTCATATTAGATTAAACAGTTAGAAACATGACCGAGGGTATGATCTTAACAAGTAAAGTGAGGTCAATCATGTACAATTGCCCCTAAAGGTTCTACAGGTCGGCACAAGGCCCCAAACATGGAAACTAGCCCAGACTACAATGATATTACTTAAGTCTCATCATGCAACGTGTGTCTCACCTCAACATAGCACTACGTTGTGCAAATCCGGGGTTTCAAACCCTCAGAACATCATTTATAACCATTACCCACCTCAAGCCGGCCAAAGTCCTAGCTCGCTATGCCCTTGCCTCGCAAATCAACCTCCTCGAGCGTCGAATCTGATCAAAACCACAACGAATATGTTACAATAGGCTAAGGGAACATAACCCAATCGAAAAGACTCGAAAAATATCGAAAATCACAAAATTGGCAAAACCCGCGCCCCGGGCCCACTTCTTGAAAAATCAGAAAATTAACATCACCGGATTCCTTATCTCTCCACGAGTCTATACATATCAATTTACCAAAATTGGAGTCTATTTTACCCCTCAAATTCCAAATTAAAATTCTAAAATCTCAAGCCGTAGTTCTTCCATTTTTGGTTAAATTCCCATGAATTTCTAGGTTAATTTCACAATAATATCACGTTTTTAGTTCATAAAACTTACTTCAACCAATCCTCTTCGAATCCCTCCTCAATTTCTCCCAAAGAGCTCTCAAAATGTTCAACAATGGTGGAAAAATGACTTAGGCTCGCGGATGAAATATTTTAAAACCCTTCTGCCCAGCTGTGATTTTCTTCTATGCGAACTCGATGGCCCTCTCACGTTCGCGATGAACAAATATTCCTCTGACCAAAATTACCCTACGCTAACGCGGTGACCCACACACTAACGCGATGCCTTGGGTCTCTGAACCTACGCGAATGCGGTTCCCTCACTCGCGAACGCGAAGAGCATTTTGCTTTGGAACCTTCACGCGCCAAACAACTCTATGCGAACGCAGCCACAGGAACGCGAATGCAATGAACAACCAAACGACCTTCCGCAAATGCGAGGCTGAAGACGCAAATGCGAAGGCCAAAACACTGATCCTAAAATTCCCTTCTACGCGTTTGCGACTCACCAACACGAATGCGAAGGCCAATTCTTCTGCAACAAAATAGCTGGAAAACCTGCAATCTTCAAAGGCCAATATTGGTCTGATTGACCATCCGAAATCACCACGAGGCCCCCGGGACCTTAACCAAAAGCACCAACACACCTTAAAACATCATTCAAACTCGCTCCAAACATCAAAACACATCCAACAATGCTAAAATCATCAATTCTCACCGGATTCAAGCTTAAGTTTCTCAAAAACTTCCGAAATACGCATTTGATCAAAAACCTGACCAAAACACCTCCGAATGACCTGAAATTTTCACACACATCCAAAATCACCTAACGAAGCTACATCAACTCTCAGAATTCCATTTCGACCCTCATATCAAAACCTCACCTATCAACCGAAATTCGCCAAAATACTAACTTCGCCAATTCAAGCCTAATTCTACACCGTACCTCCAAAATCAATTCCGATCACACTCCTAAGTCACAAATCATCCCCCAAAGCTAAAAAAATTACCAAAAATCACATCCGAACCCTCTAAATCAATAGTCAACATCCGATTGACTTTTCTAAAACAAGCCTTCCTTTAAGAGACTAAGTGTCTCATTTCCATCTAAAACCAATCTAATTCAACTCATTCACCCAAGACTCTTATAATGAAACATAAGGAAGTAGGAAAATGGGTGAAACAGGGCGGTAACTCACATGACGACGGGCCGAGTCATCACAAAATGCGATATCGCAAATGCAAAGGTGACCAGATTCCTTCAGTGTCGCAAATGCGACAAAATCTTCGCATTTGCAAAGTCATCAGTTTTCTAAGGGGTTCGCAATTGCGAACCCTGGTCGCAATTGCGACATCAGAGACCCGTTAATTGAGACTTGGACACATTTTCATCCATTTTTACAACCTTTTCAAAACCTAAACACCTTTGGGCAATTTTTCAAAGACAACTACTCTTTCAAATTATTTGTAAGTCGATTCTAACTCATTTCTTTCAATCTAATCCATCTTTTTACACGATTTCAACTCAAATCAAGGGGTTTCATGGGGGAAATTGGGTGTTCTGGGTAGAACTTAGGTTTTTCAAAACAAATTATATATTCAAGTTTGTGGTGATGGGGTAATCGAGTTTTGGTTCGAACCTCAAATTTTGACCATGTAGACCAAAGGTCGATTTTTGACTTTTTGTGGAAAAACTTTAGAAAATCTATTTTCATGCATTAGAATTAATTCATTTAGTATTTATTGATATAGTTAAGTAACTTATGGCTAGATACAAACGAATTGGTGGTGGAATCAAGAGGTAAAGCGGTAATTGAGGCTTGAATTGTGTTCGTGGCATCGAGGTAAATGTTTGGTCTAACTTTAGCTTGAGGGATTAGGAATCGTGTCTTATTTGCTATGTGTTAATTATTGAGTACAATGTATAGGCATGGTGACGAGTATCTATACGTTGGTGCCAAACATGCCCGTGAGTCTTATACTATGATTAATGTGACACTGTTTTGTATTATTCATGCCTTATGTGATGATTTCCATCGTTGAACGAGGCTTGTGGAAGTAATATTGGTAATTGAACATTGAAGAGCGTTGGCTCAAGTTGTAAAATAATTTGTGAAAGTAATATTGGTAATTGAACATTGAAGAGCGTTGGCTCAAGTTGTAAAATGATTTGTGGAAGTAATGGTAATTGAGCATTGAAGAGTGTTGGCTCAAGTTGTAAAATAATTTGTGGAAGTAATATTGGTAATTGAACATTGAAGAGAGTTGGCTCAAGTTGTAAAATGATTTGTGGATTTATTATTGGCAATTGAACGTTATAGAGCATTGGCTCAAGTTGTGAATTGAGTTGTGAAGTAAATGTGGAAAAGAGAAGAGGTTTATGATATTGTCTCCCTTGCCGGGATGTTGTTACTTTTAATGTTATCTCCCTTGCCGGGATGTTATTGTTTTGATATTTTTCCCTTGCCGGGATATGGTTTTGTACTATTCTTCCCTTACCGGGATTTTATTGTGATTCTATTGATTTTCTTGCCCTTATTGCTTTGTGATTGTTGTTTGGGTGAGGAAGAGTGTTAAAGCACGAAGGGTGATGTCGTGCATGATATTTGTGAGAGAGTGTTAATGCATGAAGGGTGATACCGTGCCGCATGATGTAAAATTTCGTGCCTTTATATGAGTGATAATGCACGAAGGATCATTCCATGCCATGATTATGTGAGGTAAAAGCACGAAGGATGATGCTGTACCGATTATATTGATTTTTATGGTGAGGATGAAAGTAAAAGCACGAAGGGTGATGCCGTGCACTTGTCCTTAATTTTCTTGATTCTGCTGATAATTGAATTATGGTGTTCTTTACGTCTATTTACTAATTTTTCTGTAGTTACTTGATTTATTGTGATGTTATTGATTCCCTTTCCCAAATTTCTTTGTGATTGTTACTAGGGTGAGGAAGAGTGTAAAGCACGAAGGGTGATGCCGTGTATGATATTTGTGAGAGAGTGTTAAAGCATAAAGGGTGATGACGTGCCGATTATATTGATTTTATGGTGACGAGAGTAAAAGCACGAAGGATGATGCCGTGCACTTATCTTTGCGTTCCTGATTTTCCATTTATAACTGAGTTATGGTTTTTCTACATTCAACTGTTAGTTTTCTGTTGATACTTGTTGTTCCCCGCAACATGATTTCCCCTTCCTATATTTAATTGTAAAGTTTGCCTTTATTTTCCGCTGTATATGATTTAACTGCACTGGTTTATTTGGTAGTCGTGTCCTAGCCTCGTCACTACTTCGCCGAGGTTATTTTAAGCACTTACCAGCACATGAGGTTAGTTGTGCTGATGCGTCATGACCCAAAACCTGCGCTAGTCGTGATGGCGCCTCTCGTGAAGACAAGGCCAGCCAACAGAAAAACGACGCCTCTTTCAAAATTATTAAACATAAATGAATAGATAAATACAACTTAATAACAATAATAATCGATATCTATAACCCAACACAGCCTGACCGGGGTGTCACAAGTCACGAGCATCTAAAGAAAATCTGAACACAACTACAGGGCCAATAATATACAAAATAAGATTTAGAATCAAAAGACGAAGTCCGGTGCCGCGAACGCCGGCGGTCACCTTGCTCACCTACGATAGCAAATCCTTAATCAGCTCAACCCGCTACTGGGTAACAATTTCCTGCAACTGCACGCGAGGTGCAGTGAGTAAAGTGAGTACTCCAACTCAGTGAGTAATGAGAGTAAATAATAACTGAGCAGCAAGAAATCACGTAAGGCACTCCATCATTCTATACAGAACAGTGCAACCCTGTGAGAAAACAGTAAAACCGGGAAATCCTTTAGAAAATACCTAGGCTCAGTTAAAAACTCTTTGAAAATATCTTTTTCAACAGATAAGCAAATGAATACGAAACAGATAGTGCGAGTCAGCACATAAGTCAACCCCTCGGGCACAACACTCCACTAACAACTAATACTAGGGTATCCGGTAGACAGTGCAAGAAGTAGCATGGTTGCCAATGAAATGAGAGTGCTAAATGTCATGCCACGTAGTACAAATAGGAACCAATGCATGAATGCGATGCAATGCATATGACCGCTGCGGCGCGGAGCCCGATCCATTTGGGTACTCGCGCTCACTGTGGGGGTTCAGACTCCGTAGGGGCTCCTATAGCCCAAGCGCAATATCAACATAGCATCGCTCCGGCGTGCCCGATCCATCCTCAGTCCAGAACATGCACGTAAGCCACTCGGGCAATATTAAAGTAATAGCTCTCAGCTCAAACGTCAGAAAATGTAGCTCAGATGACCTATCAAATCCGAGCTCAGATGACCTATCAAATCCCAATTTGAAATATCAAAACTCAAGCCCTAATTCTTCTAATTTTTCTCAAATTTCCATGAATTTCTAGACCAATTTGACAATATAATCGTGTTTTAAGACCAAGATTCTTACCTCAAGTCGTTCCCCCTCGATTCTCTCTTTAATTTTCTCCAAGAATCTTTAAAAACGAGCAGCCATGGGTGAAAATAGACCCACCTTCGCGAACAAGCTGGTTAAAAACATTTTGCCCAAGGGTATTTTCCTTCTATGCGATCGCGGAACACTCCACGCGATCGCGAAGAACAAAATTCCAGCCCTCAAAATTCCTCTTATGCGATCGCACTCATCAGAATGCGATGAACAGACCCGCTGAGCTGCGCGATCGCGGACAATATGTTGTGTTCGCACTGAACAACTCCTTAACCTTCTGCGATCGCAATTCACCCCTTTGCGAACGCATTGCACAATTATGGACATCTCCCAAAAAGCTTCTACGCGATCACAATTGAGCCTGTGCGATCGCAATGAGCAATTATACCTGCAACTGAAGCCTGCCATTTCTGCTAACTTTTAAGGTATAAAATGGTCCGTTTCACCATCCGAAATTCACCCGAGGCCCCTGGGACCTCAACCAAAAGCACTTACATGACTTAAAACATCATCCAAACTTGTTCCAATCATCAAAATACACCTAACAACACTAAAATCATCAATTCACATCAGATTCAAGCCTAAGTTCTTCAAGAACTTCCAAAATGCACTTTCGATCAAAAACCCGACCAAACGATGTCCGAATGACCTGAAAATTTGCACACATATCCAAAATCACCTAACGAAGCTACATCAACTCTCGGAATTCCATTCCGACACTCGGATCAAATTCTCACCCATCAACCGGAATTCGCCAAAATACTAACTTCGCCAATTCAAGCCTAATTCTACACCAGGCCTCCAAAATCAATTCCGATCTCACTCCTAAGTCACAAATCATCCCCCGAATCTAACCGAATCACCTGAAACCCCATCTGAGCCCTCTAACTCATAAGTCAACATCCGGTTGACTTTTCCAAACCAAGCCTTCCGTAAAGAGACTAAGCGTCTCATTTCTTATCAAAACCAATCCAAATCAACTCTAACACACCACATACCGATAACGAAACATGAAGAAGCATAAAAATGGGTTGAAACGGAGCGGTAACTCATGAGATGACGGGTTGGGTCATCACATCCTCCCCAACTTAAACAAACGCTCGTCCTCAAGCGTACCTAGAGTTGTCCTAGAAGCCAACCAATTGCTGAATGACCTAACCAAGCATATACCCGGGGTGATCCCACGTCACTCTATCTCGCATAGGTCCGATAACACAACATAGCTGAAATCTCACGACCTATCTAGACCACCCGTAGAACCACATTGCACTTTTCGAAATTATACACAAGACCAGAACCTCACATCTATACTCAGAATAAGTCCGAACCAGCTGTAATAATCCATACCTGCAACCTCAGGTGCAATCACATGATATACCACATAACCCAAATACTCGAAACGATAACTTTTATCCATAGTAGTTGCCCACAACACCCGATTACCGGTAGGAAACCTCTTATTAGCTAAAATCTTATTCCAACACTTTCGTATACTGCCAACGATAAACGAAACACATAATAAACTGCAACCATTTCTCAGATCAACCATTCATGAAGCCACTTCCCTTTGGACTAATACCACAATAGATTTCCGAGCCGAACCTCGATATTCTCCTTCTAACAAGCTGAAATTAAATCTGTTTGTATTCGTTAATGACTCCCACGATCACCTCGAATCCAACACACTACTCTGGTGATATGACACCTCAACACAGGCCTAAGCCACAACTTGCACAATGCACGCATCAATGAGGGACGGTCTGAACATACTCAAATCATGAAAAATGACTCAAACGAAAGAGCTGTACCTCAAGCTCATCAGTACCATTACGACACAAGGTTGAGACCCCGTCTCACATCATGGAAATAGAATACCTGAATCTACCCCGAAGGGTCATACTCCCGCGTGGCCTCGCCACAATGCGCGATCCTACCCCAAACACCGTTACACATGAAACACCTCAAGTCACCATGTTCAAAATCGACAGCCATGCATAATTTGATGTCTGAAACCAAAGCAATTCATTACACCCACGGTGAAACAAATGACATACGACAGGCAACCCGATGGGTCATAACCAATACTCCATTTGCCAAGCAACACTCAAGTACTCTTCCCGCTCGACTCTCTCTATAAATCCTCAATATAACCATACCACATGTGTCCATAACCAACAAATCATAATGTCTCACAGCACAAAAAGCAACTCATAGATCCTCCCCAAATCACCAACAAGTTCAATAACGATCGAATCAACCTATCCCTCAACAATACAACTCGGGGCCAACCAAGCTAACTCAAGCTAAATACGTAGGCACCTCGGCCTGCCAACAAACTCAATATCAAGAAGCCTGAAGCTGCTCCTTCCACTACTATAACTCCTACCGGAGCCGTACGATACGGTGCCCGACACCAAATAAATACCGCAATCCACAATCTCGCCCGACGACATGCCCAGCCAAAAGAAATGCATCCGAAAAAGTCTCTCAATACCAGAACTGAATCAATGGTAGAAACCTCTGCACTGACATCCATCACGAAGGCCCAATTAAGAAAAGCAATCCTTCCCAACCGTGCTCTGGTCTTTGGATTACAACCACTCTGCTAGAACATAATCCGATGCACTCCGCCACGCAACCTATGGAATTTTCCGACATAACCCACAACACAATAGTCTAGAATAATCCAACACTGAGAAAACCAGTCTAAAGCCCAATATCATATCCAGAATCTAATATACCAAGTAAAGAAAGATCCACTCGAGCTTCCAAGTCCCAATAGCCGCTAACGGTACCAATACACACGATCCGCAACCACTACACAGTCTGTACCTGAGAACTCCCAGTCTCCAACTCCATATAGCACACGAATCACTGTACCTGATCCCCAAATTCCGCAATATGAATATATATTACACCTCGAGTATCCAAATCATTCCATGAAAGATATTCTAAAATTCCCCTATGCCATCAAAAAAACTCAGATATCAGTAGTCGATCTAGCAGGAAAGTGTCGCAATACTACCGAAATATCATCAGTCTAAACACATTACCCCTTTCCAAGACAAATACTCTCGTCAAATCACTTCCAATTAGCAGTATCATTTCCTTCGTTATCTGAGGCTACTCTTTACTTAAGAGTTTTATGAACTTCTTTTCAGAACTGAACTGTAACTCACCTAGCCAACAACTTCCACTGATCCCATTTGGAAGAAAATCATTACACATTCCATGCTTCGCATACCCCTAGAAAATATATTCATCTCCAAACCACAGTAAAACCCAACAAGAACATCTCTGCCAATTCCATTTGCACAAGCTAAACTGCCAAGACTGAATCCTGCTATCCAAACCAAGCTAACCAAGCTATCAGAACTCAAAAGCTTTGCCACACAACACCTGTAAGGCTCATTACCTCAAACACATACAAAGAATTAATCATACCCTTACCATACCGATTCGGTCTACTATCAAGCTATTCCATTTATTTAATTTTCCTTCCGATTCATGATCAACTTGATATTCCCTCTTGTTGTAGCACCACAATGCCTCAACCCAGGTTCACTATACGAGACCCAAGCACAAGACCACACTGTCAAAGACCCATAGGCCACTGAATACTCTCTCAAATATTCCCAGAAACACCACATTCCCAAAATAATCTACTATGAAGAACTTCTTGTGAATCCAAATCCGTTACCTTTATTTTCCGGATACTGATGCATCGAATCCCATAATTAACATAAAAATACCACAAGTCTTGACATTTTTCAATGAAACACATTCTTTAACCACATACAAGACCTTAAGGCACCTGATTGTCACATGTAGAATCTTGAACACATTGAAACCATTCTCGAGAGTCATCTACTTCATATTCGAACTGCAATTTACCTGATCAAACGAACATAACCATTCATGCCTCATTAGCACTCTGACACCGCAGGACATGATCTCATTCCGATACAACCAAACAACTTCCTTCTCTTTACACTAAGCATTCTTTATCAACAACAACTCAAGACATCTTATTATTTCCATACATCTACGAAGTACCATATAACCTTTGTCAAAATTTTTGCTTCACTCGTGCCATCCTCGGCTCAATTTCTGCAACCAGAACTGATCCGCCAGCATTTCTCAAAACGGAACCAACATAGCACATGACCGTGCAATCAGCTAATCAATAGCAACCTCCCCAACTTGGCTCGAAGCCATATATCAGGACACACTCAACAACTCATAACACTTTTACTCTAATGATAACACAATGCCATAATGAGATTAAACTCAATTCATCTACAAGTTTGTGAAAACACAGATCATCTAGTATTGTAATCCCCTGCAAATCTCGCATTCATCCCCACAACAGTTGAGTCCACTCTCTTAGGTGACCCGAATTTTCAAATTTCAACACGTACCCTTCAATTACACATGAGATTTCTAACATACGCATAAGGATCATACCACTTAAGAACAATCCGTAGGAGATAACCCACCCGTTTCACCTCAATTTAACATTTCTACATACCTCCCACCATCATATATGTTACACAGTCATTTAGTCTTCTTGGGTCTGAACTCATTCTGCCACATGTAATGCACTTCACTCCCCAACTAGGAGACACAAAAATATTCTTCATGAGCCCATAACTCGGGGCTACACAACAGATCACAATAGGAATCGAACACTTAACAGTTCATTTATTATCCAGCAGACTTCTTCATCACTACCAAGTCATTTAGATACACCCCGTAGTATTAACATACTCATCACATGGATATCCAACCGCCATTCCGGCTAATAAGGACAATACCGAACATCCAAGTTCAAAACACTTGCTCACCTAATCAGCACCTCGGTGCTCAAGCCATAGGCAAAGATCTGGCCTCAAGTCCTCCAGACTGGCCCAACATACTCACGAAGATCACATCTCGCCCCTTGATCGGGGAATCACAAGCCATCAAGACACATATAATACTGAGCGCTCACGTGAACATACAGACGTGTGGAAAGAATTTCAAGAGTTATATCTCAAGATGAATCAAGTACGCATGACAAGAATTCCAAGAAAGTGAAGTTTTCCTAAAGGTTCGGCAGCCTCTCGAGGATAAATACAGACGTCTCTGTACCGATCTGCGAGACTCTACTAAACCTGCTCATGACTCGTGAGACCTAGTAACCTAGGCTCTGATACCAACTTTTCACGACCCAAAACCTGCGCTAGTCGTGATGGCGCCTCTCGTGAAGACAAGGCCAGCCAACAGAACAACGACGCCTCTTTCAAAATTATTAAACATAAAGGAATAGATAAATACAACTTAATGACAATAATAATCGATATCTACAACCCAACACAGCCCGACCAGGGTGTCACAAGTTACGAGCATCTAAAGAAAATCTGAACACAACTACAGGGCCAATAATATATAAAATAAGATTTAGAATCAAAAGACGAAGTCCGGTGCCGCGAACGCCAGCGGTCACCTTGCTCAGCTACGATAGCAAATCCTCAATCAGCTCAACCCGCTACCGGGTAACAATTTCTTGCAACTGCACGCGAGGTGCATGGAGTAAAGTGAGTACTCCAACTCAGCGAGTAATGAGAGTAAATAATAACTGAGCAGCAAGAAATCACGTAAGTCACTCCATTATGCTATACAGAATAATGTAACCCTTTGATAAAATAGTAAAACCTGGAAATCCTTTAGAAAATACCTGGGCTCAGTTAAAACCTCTTTGAAAATATCTTTTTCAACAGTTAAGCAAATTAATTTGAAACAGATAGTGCGAGTCAGCACATAAGTCAGCCCCTCGGGCATAGTACTCTACTAACAACTAACACCAGGGTATTCGGTAGACAGTGCAAGAAGTAGCATGGTTGCCAATGAAATGAGAGTGCTAAATGTCATTCCACATAGTACAAACAGGAACCAATGCATGAATGCGATGCAATGCATATGACCGTTGTGGCATGTATCCTGATCTATTTGGGTACCCGCGCTCACTATGGGGGTTCAAACTTCGGAGGGGCTCCTACAGCCCAAGCGTAATATCAATATAGCATCGCTGCGGCGTGCAGCCCGATCCATCCTCAGTCCAGAACATGCACGTAAGCCACTCGGGAAATATTAAAGTAATAGTTCTCAGCTCAAATGTCAGAAAATGTAGCTTAAGTTTCAAATCTTAGAAATATGGCTAAACATTTCAAAAACAGTGTTTAAACTCAGGACTGAAATCAAATAATATGCAAAGTAATGCGAAAACAGTGATATCAATCCCTGAAGGATTCACATAGTTGGCACGAAGCCCAAACATGGCAATCAGCCCAATATTATGATAATAACAAGTAGTTTCAGTCAAATACACGGTAATTTAATCAATCGGGATGGACCAAGTCACAATCCCCATCGGTGCTCTACCCCACGCCCTCTATCCGGCGTGCAAGTCACCTCAATATAGCACTACGATGTGCAATCCGGGGTTTCAAACCCACAAGATATCATTTACAAGTATTACTCACCTCGAACAGGTGAAATCTATAGCCCGCAACACCTTTGCCCCTCAAACCGGCCTCCACGCGCGTCGAATCTAACCAAAATCTAAGCGAATACATCACACTATGCCAAGGGAACAATACCCAATCGAAAATAATCAAAATATAGCAAAAAACTCAAAACTAGCAAAACCCGAGCCCCTGACCCGCTTCTCAAAAAATTACAAAAACATTACCGGATTTCTCGTCTCACCACGAATTCATACATACCAAGAACTCCCAAATCCAAGTTCAAATGACCTATCAAATCCCAATTTGAAATATCAAAACTCAAGCCCTAATTCTTCCAATTTTTCTCAAATTTCCATGAATTTCTAGACCTATTTCACAATATAATCGTGTTTTAAGACCAAGATTCTTACCTCAAGTCGTTCCCCCTTGATTCCCTCTTTAATTTTCTCCAAGAATCTTCAAAAACGAGCAGCAATGGGTGAAAATAGACCCACCTTCGTGAATAAGCTGGTTAAAAACATTCTGCCCAGGGGTATTTTCCTTCTATGCGATCGCGGAACACTCCACGCGATCGCGAAGAACAAAATTCCAGCCCTCAAAATTCCTCTTATGCGATCTCACTCATCACTGTGCGAACGCGATGAACAGACCCGCTGAGCTACGCGATCGCGGACAATATGTTGTGTTCGCACTGAACAACTCATTTACCTTCTGCGATCGCAATTCACCCCTTTGTGAACGCATTGCACAATTATGGGCATCTCCCAAAAAGCTTCTACGTGATCTTTATTGAGCCTGTGCGATCGCAATGAGCAATTATACCTGCAACTGAAGCCTGCAATTTCTGCTAACTTTTAAGGTACAAAATGGTCCGTTTCACCATCCGAAACTCACCCGAGGCCCCCGGGACCTCAACCAAAAGCACCTACATGACTTAAAACATCATCCAAACTTGTTCCAATCATTAAAACACACCTAACAACACTAAAATCATCAATTCACATCGGATTCAAGCCTAAGTTCTTCAAGAACTTCCGAAATGCACTTTCGATCAAAAACTTGACCAAACGATGTCCGAATGACCTGAAAATTTACACACATATCCAAAATCACCTAACGAAGCTACAACTACTCTTGAAATTCCATTCCGACCCTCGGATCAAATTCTCACCCATCAACCGGAATTCGCCAAAATACTAACTTCGCCAATTCAAGCCTAATTCTACAGTAGGCCTCCAAAATCAATTCCGATCGCACTCCTAAGTCACAAATCATCCCCTGAAGCGAACCGAATCACCGAAAACCCCATCCG
>MU698175.1:104736-120332 GCA_026770625.1 Nicotiana glauca
AAATATATATATATATATATATATATATATATTAATTAGATAAATATATAACATATACTAGAAATGCATCAAAATATACCCCCTCCACACGTGAACTGTTTCATCCTCCTGGATAAAACACGTGATGAGAGATATACATATAATTTAAGGAAAAGAAAAAATTAATACTAATGTATATAAAATAAAAAAAATCGTTTTCACTTCACAGAAGAAATTTTGAAAGAAAATGTGACTACACATGTTCTATGTGTAATAAACTGACTAATTTAAGACCTTATCAGTCATTTGGTCCTGGTTTAAATATAAACCAAAAATTACCTGAGCCGGCAGTCGACTTGAAACATTAAATGGTTAACCAACCAGTTACATGGGTATATCGATCACCATGGAGTTGCTCCTATGTAGGTGACTCTGTTTTTGTAGAGACCTTCATGAGATGCTCTGGTTGTACAGTAACCTGGATATTGACCAGATTAATTGGTTAAGCATTTAATTATCAAACATATGTTGGACTTATAAGGCTCTATTGCTTCACCCTCAATGGCTACGGGTATGCCACTATAGTTCAGAGTTTAACGTCGCCAGCTCGACTTATTACCTGCGGAATTCATCAGTCTATCAAAATGACAGATGAATATTGCTCAAAATGTCCTCCAAAGTACAATTTTAGTCTTTGATCATTTACCTTAAACTTGTCACCTCCATTGTTCTGTTGGATTTCAATTGCTCCATATGGAGTAACATTTGTTACATTGTAAGGGCCTGTCCACCTTGATTTTAATTTTTCTGGAAATAGCCTAAGTCGACAATTGTAAAGCAGCACTTGATCTCCAATTTCAAAATTTTTTTGTCGGATCAAAATTGTCATGCCATTTGTTTTTATTTTTTTCTTTAAAAAATTTGCATTTTCATAGGCTTCCAACCTCATTTCTTCCAACTCATTAGCCTGAAAAAATCTATTCTTACTAGCGGAAGCTAATTCAAAGTTTATTGTTCTTAGTGCCCCAAAAGCTTTATGTTCTAATTCTACTGGCAAATGACAAGCTTTCCCAAAGACTAATCTATATGGGAATGTTCTAATTGGCATTTTGAACACCGTTTGGTATGCCCGTAGTGCATCATCTAATTTTAAAGCCCAGTCTTTTCTTAAGATTCCAACCGTTTTTCAAGAATTCTTTTTAACTCACGGTTGGAAACTTCAACTTGCCCTTGAGTTTGAGCATGATATAATGTTCCTGTTTTATGAGTCACACCATATTTTGTCAGCAAAGCAGAAAATTATCTATTCATAAAATGAGTCCCTTGGTTACTAATTATGACTCGTGGTGTGTCAAATTTGGTAAAAATATTTTTTTGAGAAAATTGCACACAATTCGAGCATTATTTTTCCTTGTGGGGATAGCTTCAACCCATCTTGACACATAATCCACAGCCACAAGGATATATTCAAAAGGATGAGAGGAAAGAAAAGGACCCATAAAATCTATTCCCCAAACATCAAATATTTCACATGCCTGTATTGATTTTAATGGCATATCATATCTCTTAGTGATGTTACCTGTTCTCTGACACCTGTCACATTGTGCAATATATGCTCGGGCATCTTTAAAGAGAGTTGTCCAGAAAATCCAGCTTAAAAAATTTAAAGGCTGTTCGATTTGCTGCATAATGACCTCCAATTGCTCCATCATGACAGTGATATAAAATTTTGTTCATCTCTTCTTCAGACACACATCTTCTAATGATATTATCTGCACAATTTTTAAATAAGTAAGGTTCATTCCACAAATAATACTTTGCATCATATATAAGCTTTTTTCTTTACTGGTAAGAGAGATCTTGGGGTGTCCACTT
The DNA here is from genome assembly GCA_026770625.1 of Nicotiana glauca. Classification (NCBI taxonomy): domain Eukaryota; kingdom Viridiplantae; phylum Streptophyta; class Magnoliopsida; order Solanales; family Solanaceae; genus Nicotiana; species Nicotiana glauca. Next base: position 106,591 of record MU698175.1, read on the forward strand.
TCCAACCAAGTAGTTTGCAATATCTGCAAACCAGGGTGGTTGAGTTACAATTGAGTTAACTGAGAAAATATGTTCATCAGGAAATTTTTCCTTTATTTCGCTAAACTCAAGGGGAGGATTTTCTAATCTAGACAAATGGTCAGCTACTTGATTCTCTGTTCCATTTTTGTCTTTTATCTCAAGGATAAATTCTTGTAGAAGTAAAATCCATCTTAACAATCTAGGTCGAGCATGTTTCTTTGATAAGAGGTATTTTAAAGCTACATGATCAGTAAAAACAGTGACCTTGGTTCTTATCAAATAAGATCGAAACTTATCAAAAGCAAATACTACTGCTAGTAACTATTTTTCTGTTGTGGCATAATTTAGTTTAGCCTCATTCATTGTTCTACTAGAATAGTAAATGGGACAAAAGATCTTATCCTTTATCGAGCCTAAAACAGCTCCACCTGCAGTATCGCTAGTATCACACATGACCTCAAAAGGTTGATTCCAGTCTGGGGTCACAACTACATGGGAGGTTGATAACTCTTTTTTTTAAGGGTCTCAAATGCTTTCAAACAATCACCTAAAAAATCAAACTTAATATCTTTCATCAAAAGTTTAGTCAACGGTTTTGAAATCTTTGAAAAGTCTTTTATGAACCATTTGTAAAAACCTGCATCACCTAGAAAGCTTCTAATGCCTTTAACAGTTGTGGGAAGGGCTAATCCTACTATGAGATCAATTTTAGCCTTATCAACTTCTATCCCTTTAGCAGTGATTTTATGTCCTAAAATAATTCCCTCAGTAATCATAAAATGATATTTTTCCCAATTAAGAATCAAATTTGTATATTTAATCTATTAAGAACTAAGGTCAAGTGGTGAAGACAATCCTAAAATGTTTTGCCAAAGAGTGTAAAATCATCCATAAAAATTTCAAGAAATTTTTCAGTCATGTCAGAAAAAATTGCTGACATGCAACGCTGAAATATAGCAGGGGTGTTGCATAGACCAAATGGCATTCTCCTATAGGCATATGTTGCATGAGGACATGTGAAAGTTGTTTTATCCTGATCTTCAGGTGCAATTGGTATTTGGTTATACCCTGAATAGTCATCAAGAAAATAATAAAAACTATATCCTGCAATTCTTTCTAACATTTGATCAATAAATTGTAAAGGAAAATAATCTTTTCTAGTGGCATCATTAAGACGTCTGTAACTGTCATGACCCAAACCCCGTACTGGTCGCGATGGCGCATCTCGTGAAGACAATGCCATCCAACTAACCCAACTCGTCTTTTCAAAAATAGTTAAACATAAATAAATAGCTTGAATGTGACTTAATAACATTAATTAGCGGAAATACAACCCAACACAGCCCTAATCGGGGTGTCACAAGTCACGAGCATCTATTAGAATGTAAATCCCCTACAAGGTCTAAAATATACAAAACCGGAATAATGAACAAAAGAGAGAAACATGGTGCTGCGAAGGCTGACAGTCACCTTCTTAACTCGTATAACTTTGCCTCTGATCGGCCAAAAACTCGCTACCGGGTGAATAGATACCTGCATCTGCACACGAGCTGCAGGGAGTAAAGTGAGTACTCCAACTCAGTGAGTAATAAAGGTAAATAACAACTGAGCAATAAGAAATTACGTAAAGCAACCAACATGCTGTATAGAAGCAGGGTACAATCCTCTGAGAAAACAGAGAAGCTGTGAAATCTTGGAAATCTCTTGGCTCAGTTTAAATCTCTTTTGAAAATGATCTTTCCAACAGTTACGAAAAAAATGATTTCAAAACAGTTAATGCCGATAAGCACAGAAAATCCGCCCCTCGGGCACAAAATATCACAGTATAACAGGTAAAAAGGCAAGTAAATATGCAAGATGAGCACATAAAAGTTTTCCCCTCGGGCAATATCTCAACACAGTACCAGACCATCGGGCTCTCTCTCTCAGATCACTCTCGGAACAGTATCATATAGTAACCGCTGTGGCGTGCAGCCCGATCCACATCTCGCTGCGGCGTGCAGCCCAATCCATATATCGTCGACGGTGTTCACTGGGGGTGTGCAGACTACGGGAGGGGCCCCTTACGACCCAAGCGCAATATCAAGCCACCTCGTGGCATATAAAATAAGGCCTGGAAGCCTTCTCACATCACTCATAAGGCTTGAAATCCTCCTCACATCACTCATAAGGCCTGAAATCCTCCTCACATCACTCACAAGGCCCGAAAGCCTCCTCACATCACTCACAAGGCCTTAAAGCCTCCTCACATCACTCACAAGTCCTGAAAGCCTCCTCACATCACTCAAGCCACCTCGTGGCATAAAAGTATCTCAGGCCCTCGACCTCATATCACTCAGCATATCATCACATATGGCCCTCGGCCTCACTCAGTCCGAAAATCATCACAAGCCCCTCGGGCATTTGTAAAACAATAGTTCTCAGCCCAAAATATCATTTAAGTTTCAAATCTGAGTAAAATTGGCTGAATTTGTAAAATAGTAGAAATCGATAATAAAATCCCCGAAGGGTTCAAATAATTGGCACGAATCCCAAAAATGGCAATCAGCCCAAAGCATGATAATAACAAATAAGTTTCAGTCAAATACGCGGTAAAATCATCAATCGAGATGGACCAAGTCACAATCCCCAATGGTGCTCTACCCCACGCTCGCTATCCGGCGTGCAAGTCACCTCAATATAACACTACGGTGTGCAAATCCGGGGTTTCAAACCCTCAGGACATCATTTACAATCATTACTCACCTCAAGCCAGCTAAAATCCTAGCTCGCTATGCCCTTGCCTTGCAAATCTGCCTCCTTGCGCATCGAATCTGACCAAAACCACAACGAATACGTCACAATAGGCTAAGGGAACATAACCCAATCGAAAAGAATAAAAAAACATCGAAAATCACAAAATTTGCAAAATCGGAGCCCCGGGCCCACTTCTCAAATTCCAGAAAATTTTACAACAACGGATTCCTTATCTCGCCACGAGTCTATACATATCAAGAACTCCCAAATCCGAGCTCAAATGTCCCATCAAAACCCAATTTGAAATACCAAAATTCAAGCCCTAGTTCTTCCTCCTTTTTGATAAATTTTCATGAATTTCTAGGTTGATTCTACCATTAAATCATGTATTTAGGTCATAGAACTCACCTCCAATCAATCCCAGTCGAAATCCCCGTCAATTCTCGCCGAAAAGCTCTCAAGGATGTTCAAAAATGGTGGAAAAATACCTTAGCTCCCGGAACAAAATGAAACTTTAAAACCCTTTCTGCCCAGACATTTTCGCTTCTGCGATCAATAAACCGCTTTTGCGGAAAATTATTACGCTCCTGCGGAATTCCACTATTAGCCAGGACCGCTTCTGCGGTCTAAATCCGCTTCTACGGATGCCGCATCTGCGGACCACCATCCGCTTCTGCGAAAATCCTCCAATAGCCAAAATCTGCACCTGCGATGCCCCTCAGAGCATCTATGAGATCGCATCTGCGGTCCTATTTCCGCAGATGCGGAAACACCAGAACCAGCAAAACTCAGCAATAACACAAGTCCAAAATTCATCCCGATGGCCATCCGAAATCACCCCGAGACCCCCGGGACCTCAACCAAAAGTGCCAACCCATCCTAAAACATCATTCAAACTTTCTCCAATCATCAAAACACCACAAACGACACCAAAACCATCAAATTACATCGGATTCAAGCCTAAGTTCTTCTAAAACTTTCGAAACACGCATTTGATCAAAAACCCTACCAAAACACCTCCGAATGACCTGAAATTTTGCACACACATCCCAAATCACCTAACGAAGCTACATAAACTCTTGGAATTCCATTCTGACCCTTAGATCAAAATCTCACCCCTCAACCGGAATTCGCCAAAATACTAACTTCGCCAATTCAAGCCAAATTCTACACTGGACCTCCAAAATTACTTCCGATCACGCTCCTAATTCACAAATCATCCCCCGAAGCTAACCAAATCATAAAAACTCCAATCCGAGTTGTCAACTCTTGGTCAAACCTTTCAAATTTACGGCTTTCTACTGAAACTATCCTTTCAAATTCATCACGATTTGTTTTTTCCTGAAACCAAAACCAACGATCTATATTAGTCATAATACATAACACGTGGCAAGTCATGCCCGAGAACTAGCGATCAAAGTGCAAAAGCTCAAAACTACCGCTCGGGTCGTTACAGTAAACAATACAGACTCTCCATCCTGTGACAGTTCTGGTAGGTATAAGTTCATTACTTATATTTTTTATAACCGTCATACCTCCTTTCTTTGGTAGTACCTGAACAGGGCTTACCCAAGGGCTGTTTGAAATGGGATAAATAATACCTGTAGCCAAAAGCTTTACGATCTCCTTTTTTACTACTTCCTGCATTGTTGGATTCAATCTCCTTTGGGGATGAACTATTGGCCTGTAGCTATCCTCCATGAGAATTTTGCGTGTACAAACAACTGGATTAATCCCTTTGATATCTTCTATAGTCCATCCCAAGGCTCCTTTGTGTGTTTTCAATACTTCAATCAGTTTTTCTTCTTGTCCTGCAATAAGAGAAGATGAAATAATTATTGGACATAATTCTTCCTCAAGATAAACATATTTTAAATGAGATGGGAGAACTTTGAGTTCAATTTTTGGTTGAACTTGTTCTGGTTGCATCTCCTTCTCTTCAAAATCTTTTTCTAGTTTTTGGGCTTCACTTCTGATGATAGGATCATCATCTTGTATGGTGCTAGATTTGGCCAAACATCTTTCCATTGAGTCTGGTATCAATTGATCATCTTTATATTCATCTATAAGATAATTAAACATGTCAATCAAAAATATGAAGATGATGTCTCATATCCTGAAAATCTTAATATCTTTTGCATATCAAAAATGACTCTTTCTTCATCAACTCCCAAAATCAGTTGTCCTTGATGGACATCTATGGTTGCTCTACCTGTGGCAAGAAATGGTCTACCCAAAATGATTGGTTTATCAGGACATTCCTTAATTTCAAGTACTATAAAGTCTACAGGTAAAACAAACTTATCTACTCTTACGAGCACATTTTTAATTGTTCCCTTAGGTTTATTAGTACTTTGATCTGCAAACTGAAGAGAAACACCTATGTCTTTCATTTCACCAAGATTTAATTTTCTAAAGATAGAAAATGGCATCAAGTTAATTGAAGCTCCAGAATCACACAGTGCTTTTGTCAAAATATACTCCTCCCAAAGTGCATGGAATTGTAAAACTACCTGAATCACCAAGTTTTTGTGGTAGCTTATTTTGAATTATAGCACTGCATTTTTCAGTAAGCATCACCACGTAAACTTCTTCCCGTTTCCTTTTACGTGACAAATTTGTTTTTTAGAAATCTGGCATAAGAAGGCATTTGCAACAAAGCATCAGTGAAAGGAATATTAATGTGGATTTGTTTTAAAATCTCCAAAACTTTGAAAATTGATTATCAAGCTTTTCTCTTTTCAGTTTTTATGGAAAAGGAATTGTCACAGGGAAATGAGTCAATTTTTCAATATTGTTTTCTTCTTTTTTCTTGACTTCTTTCTCTTCAGATTGTTCAGAGGGTATTTTAACCATTTTTTACCTGTTGTTCTGACTGGTCTTCATATGGTTCATCAAGCTCCTTACGTGACCGTATGGCGATGGCCTTAAGGTGCTCCTTTAGATTTTCTCTGTATTGCTTGGCAAGAGACTTTGAATCTTTTCTAACACAAGAGTGTTAGTTGGCTCAATTGTATTTCCAGATATTTGAAGGTTGCACCCTGGCTTTCCATCTTTTTATCAGTGACCTTAATGTACTTATACAAAAGGTCATCAAGTCTTGAATGAGCTTGTTGAGTCTTTTACTGATATTTCCCTGCTTGTTGATAAGGTTTATAGTTTGGTTGCCCATGGTTCTGATTATGGTATCCCGACGGACCTTGTACTTGTTGCTTCTGGAAGCTTTGAGAGTTCTCTGCACCATTCGGATTGCTCCATTGAAATCCTGGATGCTTTTGTGCCATTGGACTCCCAAAGGGTACAGTTTATAACCGACAGAATGTACATGTTCGTCATTATGATTGTTTTCTTGACATTCATGATTCATATTATTTCCTCCACACATGTGACAAGCCTCAGATTGGCTTGGTTTTTGTGTATTCGCCTTAAAAGATTCAAACTTTTGTGCCAAAGAAACAATTTGCTGCATTAGTGTATTTAAAGCATCAACCTGATTTACTGTAGCAACATTCTTAATGATTACACGCTCAGATGGCCATTGGATGGCATTCTCAGAAATCTCGTTCAACAATTGCAATGCTTCCTCTGTGGTTTTTCCCATTACAAAACCTCCTGCAGCTGCATCAATTGCATTTCTAGTAGAGGGTTTTAACCCGTGATAAAAAATATACAGTTGCATGTGTTCGGGAATGTCATGGTGTGGACATTTTCTTAACATTGCTTTTAATCTTTCCCAAGCTTGATAAACTGGCTTAGTGTCAGTCAGCAAGAAATTAGAGATGTCTTGTCTTAACTTTGTGGTTTTAGCAGGGGAAAATATTTATTTAAAATTTTTTGAGTCATTTGATCCCATGTGGTAATGGAACCTTGTGGCAAACTTCGCAACCAAGTCTTGGCATCTCCTTTTAAAGAAAAAGGATATAGTCTTAACTTGGTAGCTTCAGGAGGTACTCCATTATACTTAGCTGTTTCAACAAGTTCCAGAAAGTTAATTAAATGACGTTGTGGATCTTCACTTGCATTGTCACGACCCAGATTTTCCACCCTCGGGAGTCGTGATGGCACCTACTAGTGAAAGCTAGGCAAGCCAACCATTTGTATGATTCACCTTTTTCCTAGTTTAATCCTTTAATAATTAAGAAACAACATTAATTAAACAGCAAAATTTAATAAGCGGAAGAATGAAATGCAAAATCTTAATAATGATAGCAATACCAATCCATACAAAACTACCCAGAACTGGTGTCACAATTTCACAGACTGTCTAGGAGTACTACAAATAAAGGTCTGAAAGATTAAAAAGACACTGTCTCTGGAATACATGAAAGAAATAGAATGAAAAGATATATGGAGACGCCAAGGCCTGCGGACTCCTACAGGACTACCTCAGGTCGCCTGATGAACTGGAAGCAACAATCCCACTGCATCTCCGAAAGCTACAGCACCAGGATCTACACAAAAGAGTGCAAAGTTTAGTATTAGCACAACCGAGCCCATGTGCTGGTAAGTGCCTAGCCTAACCTCGGTGAAGTAGTGACGAGGCTAGGACCAGACTACAAATTAACATGTGCAATTAAATCATATACAACGGAAAAATAAAGGCAAAAATTACAATTTAAAAGTAAGAGGGGGAAAACATGTTGCAGGATATCAAGTAACAACAAAAAACAAATAAATAACCCTAAGGAACACCATAACTAAAATATCAACAATAATCAGGAAATTAAGACAAGTGCACGGCATCACCCTTCGTGTTTTTACTCTTGTCCTCAGTAAATATCAATATAATCGGCACGACATCACCCTTCATACTTTTACCTCACATAATCATGGCACGGAATGACCCTTCGTGCATTACCACTCATATAAAGGCACAGAATGGTACATCGTGTGGCACGGCATCACCCTTCATGCATTAACACTCTCTTACAAATATCATGCACGGCATCACCCTTCGTGCTTTAACACTCTCTCACCAAAACAATGCACGACATCACCCTTCGTGCTTTAACACTCTTCCTCACCCAAAGAACAATCTCAAACAATAAGGGCAATGAAATAAATAAAATCACAATAAAATCGCGGCAAGGGAACAATAGTACAACAATCATATCCCGGCAAAGGAAACAATATCAAAAGCAACAACATCCCGGCAAGGGAGGCTATATCATAATCCTCTTCTCTTTTTCATATTTACTTCACAACTCAATTCGCAACTTGAGCCAATGCTCTATAATATTCAATTGCCAACAATAATTCCACAAATCATTTCACAACTTGAGCCAACGCTCTTTAATGTTAAATTACCAAAATTTCTTCCACATGCCTTGTTCAACAATCGAAATATCACATAAGGCATGAACAATACAAAACAGAGTCATATTAATCATAGCATAAGACTCATGAGCATGCTTAACACCAACGTATAGATACTCGTCACCATGCCTATATATCGTACTCAACAATTGACACATAGCAAATAGGACACAACTCCTAATCCCTCATGCCAAGGTTAGACCAAACACTTACCTCGATGCCACGAACAAAATTCAAGCCTCAACTACTGCTTTACCTCTTGATTCCACCACCAATTCACTTGTATCTAGCCACAAGTTACTTAACTATATCAATAAATGCTAAATGAATCACTTCTAATGCATGAAAATAGGTTTTCCAAAGTTTTTCCCAAAAAGTCAAAAGTGAACCCGGGCCTGCTTTGTCCAAACCCAAAATTTGGGCCAAAACCCGATTATCCATTTACCCATAAACTCAAATATATAATTTATTTTGAAATCGGACCTCAAATCGATATCCAAATCCTCAAAATTCGAAAATCCTAAGTTTTACCCAAAACACCCAATTTTCCCCATGAAAACCCTTGATTTTGAGTTGAAATCATGTAGAAGGAAGTTAAGAAGTGAAAGAAATGAGTTTAAAAGCACTTACTTTTGTTTTGGGGAAAGAAAGAGTGCTTGAAAAATCGCCCTTTATGTTTTAGGTTTCTGAAAATGGTAAAATAACCGAAAAGTCCCGTTTATATGCTCTTCCCAGACCCTCACTGCGGACCGCATAAAAAGGGATTGCGGCCACGGAGCTCCACCAAAGACCACAAAATATCAAGCGTGGCCGCGGAGGCTTGGCCTTGCTCTTTCGCGGACCGCATAAATCCCACCTCGGTCGCCGAGGCCCCACCGCGGTCGCGAGAAAGCACTACGGACCGCGAAGCTAGTTTCAGAGACCTGTAACTTCTCTGAACCTGCAACAACTATTTTTCTAAGTCTAAATCCAGTCTGTGGCCTATCCATAACTCACCCGGTCCCTTGGGTCTCCAAACCAAGCATGCACGCAAGTCCAAAAACATCATACGGACTTGTTCGTTCAATCAAATTATCAAAATAACATCAACCACTATGAATTAAGCCTCAAATTCATGAAATCACTTAAGAACATCAAAATTTTTAACTTTCTCAAATAAGGTCCGATTATATTAACGGACTCCGATTCTTACCAAACTTTAAAGATTTCATTAATTTATTATTTCAAACTTGTACCGGGCTCCGTAACCAAAATACGGGCTCGATACCATTAATTTCATCATCTTTCATTTCTCAAAAACTATTATATTTTGTAGAAAATAATTTTTTCAAAAATTTATTTCTCGGGCTTGGGACCTCGAAATTTACTTCCAGGCATATGTCCAAGTCCCATATTTTCCTACGGACCTTCCAGGAGCATCAAATTATGGTTCCGGGTCTATTTACCCAAAATGTTGATCGAGGTTAACTAAAATTCATTTTTAAAGCAAAACTAATTATTTTTCACAGATTTTCACATAATGGCTTTCTGGATATGCGATCGGAATGCGCACGCAAATTGAGGTGATATAAAAAGGAGGTTTTAAGCCCTCGGGACACATAATTTATTTCTAAAACAAGTGATGACCTTTTAGGTCATCAAATCCTCCACCTATAAAATAATCGTTCGTCCTCGAACGGACATAAGAAGGAAGTACCTGAGTCAGAGAAAAGATGGGATATCGGCTCCGCATATTGGACTCGGACTCCCAGGTCAATGCCTTAGCAGGCTGACCTCTCCACTAAACTCGAATAGAAGGGAATTTTTTCGATCGCAACTTACGAACCGGCCGGTCTAGAATAACTACCGGCTCCTCCTCATAGTTCAAGTCCTTGTCCAATTGGACAGTGCTGAAATCTAACACGTGGGATGGTTTGACGTGATACTTCAAAAGCATGGACACATGAAACATTGGATGCACGGTTGATAAACTTGGCGGCAACGCAAGTCTGTAAGCCACCTCCCCCACTCGATCAAGAATCTCAAACGGGCCAATGAACCTAGGGCTAAGCTTGCCCCTCTTACCAAATCTCATCACACCCTTCATAGGAAACACTCGAAGCAATACTTGCTCTCCGACCATGAATGCCACGTCACGAACCTTATAGTTGGCATAAATCTTTTGCCTGGATTGAGCTGTACGAAGCCTATCCTGAATGATCCTGACCTTGTCCAAGGCATACTGTGTAGATTCATACCCAACAATCGTTCCTCTCTCGACTTAAACCACCCAACCGACGACCGACAACGCCTATCATATAAAGCCTCATAAGCAGCCATCTGAATGCTCGACTGGTAACTGTTGTTGTAGGCAAACTCCACTAAAGGAAAAAACTGATCCCACGAGCCTCCAAAGTCAATAACGCAAGCTCGGGGCATATCCTCCAAAATCTGAATAGTACACTCGGACTGTCCGTCCGTCTGAGGATGAAATGTTATGCTCAACTCGATCCATATGCCCAACTCACGCTGCACTGCTCTCCAAAAATGCGAGGTAAACTGCGTACCTTGATCAGAAATGATAGACACGATTACACCAAGAAGAAGAACAATCTCTCGGATATAGATCTCAGCTAACCTCTAAGAAGAATAGGAGACTACCACAGGAATGAAATGCGCTGACTTAGTCAGCCTTTCAACAATAACCCATATTGCGTCGAACTTCCTCTGAGTCCGTGGGAGTCCAACAACAAAGTCCATAGTGATACGCTCCCATTTCCACTCAGGAATCTCAATCTTCTGGAACAAACCACCAGGTCTCTGATGCTCATACTTTACCTACTGACAATTCAAACACCAAGCCACATATGCAACAATATCCTTCTTCATCCTCCTCCACCAATAATGCTACCGCAAATCCTGATATATCTTAGAGGCGCCCGGATGAATAGAGTATCGGGAACTATGGGCCTCCTCTAGAATCAACTCTCGAAGTCCATCTACATTAGGCACACAAATACGACCCTGCATCCTCAAAACTCCATCATCTCCCACTGTGACCTGCTTGGCATCGCCGAGCTGCACCGTTTTCTTGAGAACACACAAATGAGGATCATCATACTTTCGATCTCTGATGCGATCAAATAATGAAGAACGAGTAACTATGCAAGCTAACACATGGATGGGCTCGGAGACATCCAACCTCACAAACTGATTGGCCAAATCCTGAACATCCAACGAAAGCGGCCTCTCACCAATTGGGATATATGCAAGATTACCCATACTGGCTGACTTTGTATTCAGAGCATCGTCCACCATATTTGCCTTCCCCAGATGATATAAGATAGTAATATCATAGTCTTTCAACAGCTGTAACCACCTCCTCTGCCTCAAATTTAGTTCCTTCTACTTGAGCAAATACTGCAGACTCTTATGATCCGTGAACACCACACATGACACGCCATACAGATAATGCCTCCAAATATTCAACGCGTGAACAATGGCGGCTAACTCCAAATCTTGGACTAGATAGTTCTTCTCATGAATCTTTAACTGCTGCGAAGCATAAGCAATGACCTTGTCATCCTGCATCAACACTGCACCAAGTCCAATACTAGATGCGTCATAATAAACTATATATGGCCCTGAACCTGTAGGCAAAACCAACATTGGCACCGTAGTCAAAGCTGTCTTGAGCTTCTAAAAAGCTCGCCTCACACTCGTCCGACCACCTGAACTGGGCGCCCTTCTGAGTCAACCTGGTCATCGGAGCTGCAATAGAGAAACCCCCTCCACAAACCGATAGTAATAGCCTGCCAAACCCAAGAAACTCTAGATCTCTGTAGCTGATGTGGGTTGAGGCCAGTTCTTGACTGCCTCTATATTCTTCGAATCTACCTGAATACCCTCTACTGAAACAACGTGACCCAAGAATACAACCGAACTCAACCAGAACTCACACTTTGAAAACTTCGCATACAACTAACTATCTTTCAAAGTCTGAAGAACCACTCTCAAATGCTGCTCATGCTCTTCCCGGCTGCCGGAATAATCAAAATATCATTAATGAAGACAATCACGAAGGAATCCAAATAAGGCCTGAACACTTGGTTTATCAAATCCATGAAAGCTGCCGGGGCATTTATTTGAATGACGTCACCAGAACTCATAATGCCCGTACCGAGTGCGGAAAGATTTCTTAGGGACATTCGATGCCCTAATCCTCAACTGGTGGTAGCCAGATCTCAAGTCGATCTTAGAAAACACTTGGTCACCCTAAAGCTGGTCAAACAAATCATCAATCATTGGAAATGGGTACTTATTCTTGATTGTGACCTTGTTCAATTGACGGTAATGTATACACATCCTCATTGATCCGTCCTTCTTCTTAACAAACAACACCGACGCACCCCAAGGCGAGACACTAGGTCTAATGAAGCCTTTATCAAGCAAGTCTTGCAACTGCTCCTTCAATTCTTTCAATTCAGGTGGGGCCATACGATATGGTGGAATAGAAATGGGCTGAGTGCTCGGAGCCAAATCAATGCAGAAGTCAATATCCTTGTCGGGTGGTATACCCGACAGATCTGAAGGGAAAACCTTAGGAAATTCACGAACAACAGGCACAAAATCCATAGAAGGGACTCAATACTAGAATCACGAACATATGCCAAATAGGCCAAACATACCTTATCAACCATGCGCCGAGCCGTCATATATGAGACAAACCTACGGATAGAATGATCAGGAGTCCCTCTCCACTCTAAACGAGGCAACCCCGGCAAGGCTAAGGTCACAGTCTTAACATGATAGTCCAAGATAGCATGGTAAGGTGATAACCAGTCCATTCCCAATATGACATCAAAATCAACCATGTCGAAAAGTAATAAATCTACATGAGTCTCAAGACCCCCAATCACAACTATACAGGAACGATGGACACAATATACCATAATAGAATTACCCACTGGTGTAGACATATATATAGGAGCACTCAAGAATCACTAGGCATGACCAGATACAGTATAAAATAAGATGACACATAAGAAGTATGTAGACCCTGCATCAAACAGCACTAAAGCATCCCTACTACAAACTAGAACCGTACATGTGATAACTGTATCGGAAGGCTCAGCCTCAGGCCTGGCTGGAAGAGCATAACATCGGGGCTGGGACCCACCACTCGAAATTACATCTTTAGGATGGCCTGATGTTGGCTATACGCAATTCAAGATTTCATTTGTCTTCATGTTCAGAGCATTGTCTCGAAAGTAAAGAATGACGGCTCGACAAGCTCTTATTCGCCCCTAGCGGACCTATATACTTTTGTCCTGTTAGGTATAAAGGACACGGGGAGCTGCCTTGGGTATCTCTGAGGACTTGAGCTAAGGGATTGATTATTGAACATCCCATACTTTACCTATCATTCGGTGAAGTGCCCCCTTCCATTTCTTAGGTAAGAGGAATCTACCTGTAACGCGTGAACAAGTGCCATTTTCTTTTGTACTAATCAACTATGTGAAATATAGAAAAGAAGGTCTTCAATCTTCACACTTATGTATGTTTGGAACATTTTGAGGTCAGCTTTGAGTGGTTGATTTTTTCCAACTTCCATATCAATTATGGAGAGAGAGAGATCGAAGGTCTTGTCGTGCGTCTTGGAGCGAATAATTGCTTAAAATAAAGGCCGT